>JAOVYW010073293.1:15436-46300 GCA_025775045.1 Hiodon tergisus
GCATCTACTGAACTGCCACAGGCAAGGAACAGTGCACCTGGAGAGGTAGTTGTGTTGCTTGGAAAGGAGGGGCATCACAGAGTAGTGCCCTCAACAACCCATGGGGGCCCCAGACCCACTCGTACCTCCCTACCTACTGAAGAGGGCACAGAGTGTGCTACTATACCACCTGAGCCCATAGCAGCGGTCCAAGGCATATTTGTCCATTGGCACCATTGCTTGTCCGATCAAAGTGCAGACCTGCTGAGCACCTTTAATGCTTGTTTGATCAAAGTGCACATCTACTGAGCACTTTTAATGCTTGTCTGATCAAAGTGCAAATTGTCGTGGAAATTCTAAGGCGAATCTCTTAATTCGGTGAGACAAAGTCTTGAGACAAAGGCTACTTAAGACTGTTCGACACAATGTTTCGTACAGAATCAGATTTTAATGTTGGCCGACAGGGTCCCTCCACCTCACAAGTGAGAGAAAGAGAGAGCCCCCAATCACGGGGTTCACGCCATTCTTATACACATACAGAACATATCAGCATGCAAAGGAAAAGTACAGAACATTCTTTTCATTAACCTTCAACAGGCACCCTCTCTCCTGGAGGAGAGAGGTCGGCTCAAACCGTCAGACAGATGTGAGTTGAAAGAAATCTAAACAGGACAAAGAGAACACCTTATCTTGAGACTCCCATTGCTCGCTCATGGTTAGACTGCTAGTCTACGGTTTAATGAGGCCTTGACGAAGGCGTCGAACTTCTTCAGCAGAGTTAAAAACAATCTAGCATTGTATTATTGCATTAATGTATATCAAGAAAGAGACAGAAAATCAAACATAATAATTTCCATAACAACATCTGCTCAGCACCTTTAATGCTTTACATGTATGTATAAGGAAATGTAAGTAATTCATTTAAATGTCATTTCTAAGATTTTGTTTATGAATACAAAATAAATGGTGGTTTCAATGAGCGCGACTGTTTATGAGCTTATTCCACATTTCACTCAAAAAAACACCTAAAATGAATTCACAAATGCAAACTCTTCCACCTTTAGGAGAATGTTGTTTTCTATTGAGCAAATGTGTCAAAAAAACACACATTCTGTGAAGTAAAAAGGCCGAGCTAATCAGTAGATGCTGTGTTGTTACGTCTACACATCTGCGTCTAGAGCATGTGTGGATTCGAACATCTCTGCCCCAGAAGACAACACCCCACAATGAACTGCCCAACTCCCGCTAGACGAGGAAGGTTAAGTAGCTGGAAAAGAATGTTTTGGAGTTGGAGTTGGAGAACGAGTAGGAGACTTAAAATTGTGTTTTCGATGTCTTTGTTACAGTTCTTGTGCTGGTTCCCATTGCAGTTAATTGCTTGTGTGTAAAACCATTATTTGTTTTACCCATTGTCATTGTTCAGCTATCCTGTTTTTGTTCACTCCTTGTACTTCATTTCATCCTGTTGGGTATTCACATCATCCCTGTTCTCGGTGCTAAGAAGGTAAGATGCCCTTGGACCTACATATGCATCATGCAGGTTTGACTTTGTGTATATGCCTTAGGTCAGAATCCACAGGTGAGTGCCACCAAGTGCACTTTTGGGTCGGGTTAGGTGGGTCAGTTAGAACTCATTTTTGTAGTAGGATTGTAGGTTAAGATAGCTGGGGAATTTGTTTCTTTCATTCCTTTGGCACTTTGCTTACAACCTCTTTTCACTTTTCATTATGATGAGAGAATTAGTATTAGTGAAGAACAGAGTTAATTGTAGCAAAATAAACAAAAGTAAAAAAACATAGAAAATAAAAATAAAAAGTACGGTGGATGCAATTCTAACTATAGAGCTGTTGTTGTCATCATATAAACGATACCTTATCAGTGGTAAACCGTCTCTATAGTCAAATAGGTAAAAGCTTGCAATGAAGAAACCAGGATGGGAGAACGCAGAGGAATACATTTATTTATGTAATTATTGAGAGCATAAACTTTTTATTAGAATTCAAATTTAAAATTTAAAGAACATTTAAAATTCTACCAAGTCAGGTCTCATGAGGTACGTGTACAGATATTCAATCTAAGACATAATGTCCGCTCTTCTTCAAAATCTTATAGTGATTTTCTGTTCATTAAAAATTACCTAATTTGTGTTCCACAAACAACAGTTGAGGAATTGAGATTTCTCAGTTGGAGAAAAAATTGGAGTAATTCATTTTCACGTTTATTTGAAAGATGAACGGGGTATAAGATTGAAGAAGAGAAAAGATTTCCTTTTGAATCAATAATAGCAATACACAAGTGTACTTTCATAATTACAAACTGACCAACAATTTAATAAACTGCATTGCAAAATATACTTCAATAGCCATATTTAATACCTACAAATACTTATTGTTGGAAATGTTCAGATATATGGTGTTGTTCCGCTCAGTATTTTCAAAATAGGAATTTAAAATAATTTAAAATTGTAATATATCATCAGTGAGAATGCTTCCACTTTCATTATTTTAGAAAGTTAATAAACAGATTTAAACAGCAGCACTGACTATTGTATTGTAAATTCCAGTGTGTGTGATTTCCAGCTACTGGAGTTTGCTTAGCCCTGGTCGGAGATATAAATGACTTCAAACAGGTTTTAGTGCCATTTAATTGTACATGGGGAAAGTTTGCCCTGTTGGCATTCCAACAAACAATTACAGACACCACCTCCAAAACATCTAGCAGAAAGCACAATAGAGAAAAAAACATGATACAATTTAACATAAGAACAAAAACCATGAAACAAACAGATGTAAAATGTATATTTATTTCTCACATTGACACTTCCTCTGGCCGAGAGACTGAGATTTGTTGACTGAAAATTGTTGAGGTTTTTGGTTATTCTATGGTGGTGTCTGATTCAAAGAGGGAGAACTTGCCATTCGGAAAAACCGGGGGCGTAACTAACCTAGACCTCCTGTGCCAAAGATGTAAATTTATGATGCAAACAAAACTCTGTGAGGGTATAATCATGTCTGGCAATTTTTCTTATGACCGACCCAGGACAGAAAGGAAGTCCGTCCTGTCCAGTGTGACAGGGGGCGAGGAGGTGATAGAGAGGGTCAGAACAAGAATGTTACCAGTTGCTATATAGGTCACATTTTGATTCATGGCCTGCTTCCTGTTCCTTTGCGGGTGGTTTTAGATTCAAACACTGTAAGGAGACAAGATTCATGCTCTGTTTAGCACTATCATAGAATTTAAATTAATTAAACTGAGTATATGTTCCATGTATGAGGGTCAGCTGATTTTAGCATAATTCTGCGTGGTACTTCCATATAAAACCTACACTGCTACTGGAAAGATTCATTTAATTGTCTAACAATGTTTTCAATGTTTCCCCCCCCCTTCCCCTAGAGGTGCTGGGAGACTCTTCAGGGCTTCTGTAATAAATCGCCTGGAGATTTCCGGAGAGGAACTAAACAGGACGTGAGCTGGCTGAACCCCGGGTGAAAATTTCAGTTGTGCAGGCTCACTTCAGCAGCGGTCTTCTTCTTCTTCTTCCAATTATGCTTCTACTTCTTCTATTCCATTATAAATATGAGGTTATTCTGATTTATGTTTAACTAGTTAAATGTTTAGTAAGTCTTTTTGTTAGCCTGTTTTTACCTGTTTATTTAAAGCAGCAGACACACAGTGTCCTGTGTATGGTGTTCTGTTAAATTTCAGCCATGTAGTATATTGGAGCCATTAAGTATTGTGAAGATTCTACTAAAAAACCCAGTCTTCCGTTACCTCATTAAGGGAAGTAAACCAGCAGTACCCAGAGTGAGTGGGCGGAATTTCGTCAGGTTGCAAGTTTAGTGCCCTATTGCCTTGCAGGCTGGAGCAAGAAAGGGCGAGAACTCAGGGTTAAACCTAAAGCTGCGACCATCCACCTTTAGCTTTAGCCCACTTTTAATGTTTTGGCATGTGTATGGTATATTGTGTACGTATTATTTTCCTGTATGTTCAGCTTTATGTTTCTGTTATTGGCCCTGCCTGTTAGACTCACCCGGATTACTGTTGCAGGGTGCAACCCTGTAGCCAGGGCATTGAGTTAGTAGAGGAAGGAACATGGAGACAATAGTAGCACAGTAACCAGTCCTTTCTTGGGTACAGGTTACTGGAGTTGTGTGTGGGCAGCTTTTTCTCACTTACTTATATATTGTTGTATGCCTCGTAGGTCTTACACATTTGCAGTGGATGTTTGATGGTGAGTGCAGAAATCCTCCCACAGACACGACCCAGGGCCAGCTAAAATGGAATACTGTAGTGAGTGGGTGGGACAGAATTATATGTGGAGATTGTGAATTGTTAAGCATGCCCTGCCATTTTGAATTGTGTAATTTAAATTATTAATACTTATGATAAGAGCCTTTTTCTACACCTCGATTTTTGTCTGTTCTATTGGATTGGAGAGAGGGATTCTGTCCAGGAGAGGTGGTCATATGTACAACCCATGAAAATTTCTTTATTTTTATTTTTATGAAAAAGTGGCACAATGTTGTGTTGCAGATAACGAGGAAGATGGTTTTATTAGAGATTTATACAGTTTTACACCTGCTGCATTTTCCACTCAGAATATTGTACCAGTCTTTTCCCACCTATGATGGATGAAGTAGAGAGTACCACTGTAATCCATGAGCCTGCTCATCTCACCCACACCCAGGATTCCGATGGGCAGACTGGCGCAAAGAGGTGCTTTTCCAGAGTAAGTAAAGATGGCTAGCCATTCCAGAGGATCACTTGCTTTGATAAGCAAAAATATGATTCTATCTGGTGCTAAGAACGTAAGTCATGTTATGCCCAGGAAACTAACATTTTTTTCTGGTTCTAGCAACACTAGAGACAGATTGTTTTCATTCCTTCCTTTTTCGGTTTTCCTTAGCACTCCAAGACCTTACTTGGGTCTTTTTAATCTGCCAAAATTACGAAACAATTATCACACAAAAAAAATAGTTTCCTGTGAGAATTTGCCTGATACAATATTCCATGGTTCAGCCCAGTATTAGAGTATTAGAACTTTCATGGAGCGAAAAATGTTCATAAAATGGATTATTCACTCGTATCATGTGTAAAAACACAATGTTAAAAGTATATGTCCCAATGACAGCACCTCTAGTACATCCCTTAAACAGAGATTTGTGGAAAAAATACGGACTGGTAAATCATCCCTATGCTTCATTTAATTTCACAGTGGCCTTCCTGCTAGAAAAGAACAAACCATATCAAAACAGCAGCTTAGAGATATTTTCTTATGTCAAGAAAAAAACAGATGCATTTACAGTTTATACTGACAGTTTATTTAAAATCATCAAAATCACAGTTGTGTTCAATTCAGCCACCATTTTGCTTCACCAAAATAACTTCAACATGAACATAAATTACAGAAAACTGTGTGACATTGTGCACTTACATGTGATTTGCACATCTTCAGCAATCTAGGGAGTCATTAAAGACATTACACTAATAATAATATATAAAAAAATTCAAAATAATTAAAATAAATTAGAATTAAAATTCAACTAATAATTTTACATTCTAGCCAGCGCCTCACTGCCTTCTCACCTATGAATAAGGTTTTTAAATATAAAATTCTAAAAAAGACCTTAAAAGGGCTTTTATGGAATGGACCTCGACTTTAGTCATTGGGATGGAATTTGAAAAGGCTGTGATAGATCAGATGCTTGGGCAGAGGGGCTGGTGGCCAAAAACAACTGTGGAACACTGTGCTAACACAGTTCTAACCCTGGACTAACACTGCATAAAACTCTACCATTAGTGTATTAACACTGTGTGCTAACACTAAATCTGTCTTAACTCTCTTCTGGTTGAAGAAGAGAGTTAAGACCCCCCATCTCTACTGTGACATACTGGAACACAATGATTGGAACTATCATTCTCAAAACCACTGCCAGCCATAGGCAGTTATCAAAATATAATATTTGTAGCACAAGTTTGAACTTTTCTTCTATTTAATGTCAATTTTTGGGTACATAAAAAGTACAATGTTCTCTGACAGACCCACTCAAAAATAATACACGGTATTGTGTATTACTGTCTGTTATTAGTGTTCAAAATCAAATGTTGATCCAGGTTTGTGAAATAAATCTATAAAAGTTTGAATCTGTATTTGCATTCTGCTAATATTTTAAAACACACCTAGAATATGCTTCTCTCCTGTTGTAGAGAAATATGTTGACCCTCCTGTGAATCAGAGGATTACTATCAAAAGCTTTGTTCTTCCTTTGAAACCCCTGGCATGGGAAGAAAGGAGCCTGGAACCATATGTGTGAGTTCTCCTGCTTAGGAAAGACAAAACTGCACAAAAATCCACTTTTTGAGGCCAATTCCAGGCATCGCAGATCATGGTGAAAAAAAACAATATCGGGCTAGTTTGGACACTTGTCTTACCACCCTTTCGTAATGATAAACATATAATGGGGAGAAAAAAATACACGCAGGTTATCACAATAATATAAATATTAATTGGTTTGTGAATACCCAATAGAGGTCTTAGACTATAGAAACACATAACCACAAAAAAAAGGCCTAAACGCAGGCCATAGATAACATACATCCCCCTACAGTGCCATATACTGTACATAACATATTTGTTAACCCACATTCTACACTGACACAACATTAATGCTGAATGGTAAAGGGCAATATAATAATAACTTTAGAAGAAGGTTGTCACACATCACGACTACATTCAAAACACTGCAATAAAACACATTGAATTTTTATGGACGATCCAGAACATGCATATAGGCGTTAAAAATATTCAAATGCATGATATTAATGACAACCATAATAAATTAAATGATTCAATGATAAATTACATTACTGCACACTTTAGCGTAGGAAGTTATCACTGTAAATTTCAAGGGATTAAGGCCAAACGGTATTGTCACACAAAGCAAACTTTTCCCACTGACATCCACATACAAAGTTCCAAGCTCCTAAAAATAATCTAAAAGAGAAAGGGTGAACGACACCTGGATGTCAACTCCCGGAACATGTTTTCTGATATCTCAGGCAGTCTGGGAAATGGCAGAACAAGGACGATTCTGTTGCAACACCTTGCAGCACTACTTGTGAATTCTGAGTATCTGATTTTGGTTTTAATACTTAACCATACATTTATCTGTCCTTAAATTCTGCTGTTCAGGGTTTCCATCCACACAGCTTCATTCTTCTTGACCTTCAGTGATATTGGTGAGGAGAAGGCATCTGTTCTTTCCGCTTTTCAATGTTGAGTTGTAGTGAAGTTTTTGTGTAACTACATGAATTTTTAAAATCAGGTCCATAATACTCTGCTCTTACACAAGCCTCATCAGATGAAGCCAAACTTCTGGTCTTCTTAGCTGTCATTGAAATTGGTTTAAACAGATCAATCTGTAAGGGGAGATAGGAGAGGGAGAGAGGAATAAAATAAATCAGCATTTTTATATTGTTAGAGTGAAGAAAACTGGATCCTCAGGGTCTCTTGCCACAGCGATGTTGACACAGTTGAGACAAGTCTCATCGGGTCATTACTATTTGTGGGTGCTGAGAGATCTAAAACAGATTCTGCAAAATGTTTTGTTCCTGTTTGGTTCACACCCAGACATCTGAAACAAAACCATTGCCTTGACGGACTGTACTGAACTCCAAAACAGTGAGTGAGTCGCTCAGAACTAAATCACCAAACCACAAGGAGATAAGGTGCTGCACCTCACACAAGTACAGTGAACCCCAACAAAAATAAATTAATGACTGCAGCAAGAAATAGATAGACACACTTTTGTTCTACAGACACAACACACATTAACTCATTTACTCAAAAAACGGCAGTAACACACACTGTAGAAAAATAAATAATAAAAACTGAAAATATACAGCCATTTCTTCTAAAGCAGAAGCAGATGTGTTCTACAGTTCCACATGATTCAGATTCTGGGGTTGTCTAAGGTGGTAAATTGACATGCAGCTGAGAGAAGCAAACAGTTTCAGGGAGAATCCCTTTAAAGGTAAATTTAATGTGTTCAGCTTTAAACAAGTCCATAGGGAGAAAACGAGCAGTCATTACACTTTGTTCTCGTTTTAGGAGCTGTTCAGTCAAATGCTTAAACAAGGAATTAACTTGTGATACGTTCCGTTATTGTTTTAGAATATCATATTCTGCAGTTCCTTTCTTATATCGATAGGTGTCACTTTTGAGCAGAACTGAGAAACTGGAGGAAATGCACGTGGCTCTAGGGCAGCAAACAAGCTATGCTGTGGATGGTGATGTCCCACACAAACAGAACAATCTTGAGGTATCTTGAAGTATTCTTGTTTCCAGAAATCTCTGAACTTACCTACAGGGTACCACAAGGTGAACGATAATGGCCACAATGGTTCTTTACACGGAGATGCATCAAGCCATAAGGTTTTGCGACTAAGTTATACTTCTCAAAACCCAAAACCTTGAAAAACAGAGATAAAAAACCTCATTTAAAATTTTCTCTAGTTTTCTTGTTTCATCATAAATATAAATAAATTTTTTTGGTATTTCCTTTATTGCAACAGTGATTCACATAGATCATGTTCTATTTCCTAGCCCTGTATACTGCTGCCATAGTGAAGCTCACTTTAGTGAGAAATTGTATAGTTTCTTTCTGCGATAATTGTTGTCAGTTTGCTTTGCTAGAGGAATTACTTGAAGGGCACTGACGTCTTAAGTTTAAAATTAAGATAACTCAGTTTTAAAAAACTCAGAAAATTCACTGTTTAGCAAATGCCCAATTTAGAACAGTGCGTTACAGGAATTCTCTCAGTTTACTGGCAGTCTTGAAGACCAAGCAATGGGCTTTAAACCTTTTATCTGACCACGAAAACCTCATGGTTAATTCTGCTTGGAATATTGAAGCACACTGTTATTTTCTCCCCTCGCCCAATGTCTGCCTATGAGGTTAACCACATTGGCTTAAAGGAGCAGATCAGCTATCCCACATCACTCACCCTTTGCTTCTTTGCTTTAGCGAAACAAATGCCTCATATCCATTTTCACAAATAAATGGGCAAAGGATACAAACATAAATTTAAATCAAAGCTAAAATGACAATCTCTGCTATTCAAACGCACAAAAAACTCTGTTGTAAATTAGCCAAAGCTAGTGCACTCTCTACATGCAGCTAATTATGCAGCATTTTAAATTAGGAGGACACAACAGGATGATGTGGAATATTTAATACTTCTGTGATGAAAAATATGCCCAACAATTTTAAACATATATGAAGATGTTAACACTATTGAGACTGAATCATTTCTTTGGTTCTCCTTCAGCTCAAAATTTGCTTGACAACAATTACAGAGCTCGTTTGTGCTCAACGGATCATTGCTTTCCAAACAACCTCACGTGACAAAGATCACTATCCACAAAGGACATCATAGGCTACACGTGACTTCTTCCTCCCATGTTTTTAGCAGCTTTATCTTGTCTTGGTCCTCCAGACCTCTTAAAAACTTTATTTCATGTAACGTGAACCATGAGTAGAGCGAAGCGCAAACAGGCTCTTCCCACAATTTGTTACTCTGAGAGGACATGAGAAAACATCGCATCGTCAGGAAATGAGGGGAAGAGGACAGAGGACTCCCTTGACCTGACATAGATCGGTCCCTTCATGCTTTCTGTTCCCAGGGACCAGTCCCCAACACACCCGCCTTCTCACCTCGTGTCTCCCACTCACACGCAGCAATAAATCAGAGAGATTTATCACTGGTTTATTCTGACTCAGTGTTGTGTTGATGCAGTTAGGAAACAAAGACAGCAGTGTTGTTTTATCCAACGTCCACTGTGTTCAGACGGGTTTTGTAAATAAAGTCCTCGATGTGGAAAGATTTATGAACGCTAATCATTTTACAACAAAAATAAATAAATAAAGCTATAAAGGCTTCATTACTGAAAGAATTATATAAATTATCGATCATACCTATCTGATATGAAGTGCATTATGTTATTTGTTTTCTCTTTCTTAAAGCCTGCTGCTTTAGTTTAGTTTTTGCATACTTAGACATATGACAACTTAAATATTATAAAGTTATTATACTGTTAAATATTACTTGGACTAATAAAAACCTGAAAAAAAAGAGTTGTGATTAATCATTCACAAATGTGTTTTTGCTCATTTCTTTCCGACAACTGCCCATTTTACGGTAAGACCGGAGCAAGATTTTTATGAAGTGGCAGGAAGGAAGAAGGAAGGTGAATTAATGCTTGGACAGGGAAGAATTGCTATCTTGCAATGCTATAAAAAAAAGACAAAGCCAACTGGAATCAAAGGGTGTCCTGACACTTCTCACCACAACCCAATCCCCTTGGTGTCCTCCACCCAAATGCTTCCCCACCCTCTGAGCTGAGTCGGCACGGGCTGGGCCTTTCCCTTTCCTCTTCCTTTGTTATCAAAGAGAAAACCCAAGGGTCAGTCAGTAACTGGATCATTGGCCGGACAGTAGCTGCTCCGACGGTAGGTCAGCAACATTAGATTGCCCCTCACTGCATTATTGTGCAAACAACAACAACAACAACAACAACAACTTTGAAGCAAATTGGTATAATAATAGCCATACATCTTGACCAAATTTGCATTATGTATGCTGCATTTCCCAGAATTCCGTGCTCAGCTTTCCTGGAAATATGATTCCCAAACCCAAACTGGGCAATAATCTCCTTTTATCATAATTTCACATAATCAGGACCCACTGCCTGACACTGAAGGATACCCTGGGGCTGAGTGTGACCATTAGGTGGTGCAGAGTACAGGAAACTGAGTACAGTGTGGGAGCATTACTTCCACAAAAGCCACAGTCAATGAGCCTCTTAAATATAGAGGCATACCTCCCACTAGACAAAATCACTATAATTACAGATAATTTTGCAACTACAACATTGCTGAGACATATTGCAGAGAGTAAATACTCGACAGAAAGCAATCCGCCTTGGAAATGTATTGCAAGATATTCATTATGGCTAGAAAGAAGTATAACAGCAAAATACTGACATACCATCAAAAGTCCCATCATCACCTGTTGACACTGCCAACCATGAAACCATGAAGCCAACCTCCTCCATTACGCATGACTGAAGGTGAAGGTCACAGGAAACATCATAAAGCAGAGTAGTGTCTGACAATGAACTGGAAAATAATCCGTTTTTTTCTTCTGCATTTCCCTTTGTGAGGCTTCATGCCATCACTCACTGCCCTCTTTCCCATCCTTTATGAGCTGTGCACTTCTCACTGGTGGCATGCAAGCTGAGTAGTTCCAATTGTGATCAGTTGCAGGTCATGTATTTGACCTTAGATTATCTTGAAGACTTGACATTGATACAGACTGTGAGGCAGTGAGATGCCACATTTGCAATGGAAAAAATAGAAATTATTTTACTTTAGACCTCAGCAAATACTGCCAGATGGCTGGAATCACTGGTGTAAAAACCACTAATTGTTCCGTCCAATTTCACGAAAGTAGCCAGGTCACAATTTTGTTGTAGCTTCCCATGATTCTGTAAAACACATAACCATGGCTGTTCCAATGTTCTGCTGAAACGCTATCTGTTATGTACTACTGAAGCCAGAGGACATGGGTTACAAACCAAACAAGGAACTAATTTAGCTGAAATCGTGGGAGCAGACCCCTTGAAGACATTGGGGCTCTTAAGGATTGTCCTCTGGAGACATTTCTTATCTGGATCCCAGGCCTACTTTCTCCCTTTGTGTTTCTCTTTCTCAGTCACACCCATCGGGGTCTCTGGACGAGTAGGACCAGCTGGCAGGACGGGCTTATACTTACAGTCCTTGTGCAGGAAGCACTTCCACAAGCAGATGCACAGACACAGGATGAGCAGAGCTGCCACGCTGGTTATCGAGATGAGGATGGTGAGGGCTTTCCCAACTTACAACAATACAACAAACAGAGTGTAAACGACAGCACACATACACACGCATACACACACATGCTATGTATACCAACCCACCAAGTCAGTGCAAAATGCAAAATGCAAAATGCAAAATGACCCAACGACCTGTAAAATATTTTTCCTGATAACCAATTTCAGGTTTCCAACTCTTTCTGGTTTCCAAATATGCAGTGAACTGAATGAACCCTATACTTATATTGTTTCTGCGAGGCAGATAACAGGTAGAGTCATTAGCTGTATAAAATGAGATTAGTGCTTTGTTTTGTGTTTGCAAAGTGTTTTCGCCTTACTTTACTTAGTCTCGATTGAAAGGCAGAGTAAGACAGTGAAAATGGTCACAGAAATAATTATACATTTGAAAAGAACATGCTATATTTACCCTTAAAACCTCCATCAACTGGATGAACGAATCAATAAACAAACGCATATAAAAAGATTGACAGACGAGAAACCCGGCCCATCAGACCTCAAAAATGCAGTGAGCCTACACTAAGACTCTGTTGTCCTGCACTGCGTGAAAGTAATTGCTTTCAGAGGATAGGTTTAAGGATGGTATAATATTTACACAGCTGGGATCAGTGAAATTTCTGTCTGGAGGATCGTAGTGGAGCAAGAAAACTGTTCACATGCTTTACGTGCCAGTCTGCACCACACAGTTTCTCCAATGACGTCGGCATGAGCAGTTTGAGAATGCTAATCGGTGTGTAGCATTGTCTGGAAAAGCTCAGCTCTCCAAGGCAGGTGTTTCTACCCTAATCATGAAGAGTCCTGGACTGAATACATAGAGCAGATTTGGGCTCTTTGAGGCCAGGGTTGAAAATGTTTTTACTGAATTGAATCACATGTCTTTGTTAGCCTGAAATTATTTAAAGCAATTATCAACGCTTGAACCTTTGTTCCAGAGGGTTAACAATTTCAGACAATAAATCGATTTGTATTTTAAGTATATTAAGCAGGGACCAAGCGGTAGGAGAAACACTTTCACTCACTTTTTGTATTCAGGGAGATGGATATGGCAGACTCCAGTCCCCGGTGGTGGACCAGGCACTTGACTGACGTGTCTCTGAGCAGGTCGGCCTTCACAGAGAGGGTGCTGATGACCAGAGTGGTCCCGTCCTCCTGAGTAAAGGAGGAGGACATGGGTGGGCCGAGCGTCCTGTTGTCCCCTTCCACATTCCACACGATCTCCGCCGCTGGCCGGGCAAGAGCTGTGCAGTTGGCCTCAATCACTCCAGGCAAAATGGTCTTGTGGCTAAGCTGTGGTTTAGGCAAAACTGTGAGGAAAGGCATGCAACAAAGTCCGATCAGCTGTAAGACTTTCACTAGTTTTCGCTCTAGTTCATATTGGTTCCATTGAGAAATCTGGGAATCGGATTTACTATTGATCTAAATAAATACCAGAAATATCATAAAGGGATAGTAGGGTCAAATGAAAAATTTGGATCCAATGCATTCTTAATCATTCTCCCTTTAAAAATGCTGCCAACATGCGACTATAGTTGGCAAAGTGAGGTGTAGGTGAAAGCTAGAGTCTGTTTCTAGTTTTCTGTTCTTTGTACTGGATGTTATACGGGGTAACCAAGAACTTTTTTGGGCAAGTACACATGGCTTGAAATATCTGTAATAGTGGAGGCTGGTGTCTGCTTTGATTTCAGACCAGACAACCACAGTGTTTGAGGCTTCCGCAGAGCTACATTTTTTCTATCACAGTTTTCTAATGCTCCTTAACAAAGACTAAACATCTCATGGAGAGAGCCTGCGTTGTTGAAGAAACAGAAAACACGCTATTAACCCAGAGGAGACTAAACCGTCCCCGTCAAACAAAGGCCACAGATGGATGCGGTGATGCGCCCAGTCACAAAAGAGGAATAGTGAAATAACAAACCAAATGAGAAATCAAAACCACAAAGAAAGTGATCAAAACCAAATTCAGCATGCTATTAAACTTAAGTTGCATACGCAGCTTCAGAAATGAGCTCTGTGGTCCCCGCCACCCCCAATGTACAGTATGTGACAGGGAGGGAGGGCGAATGATTTTATCAACATTTTTACGACAACAGTAACAGTAACTTTTTTGAGGGATCGGTTCTGGAATTGCTGGCATTTTCACCCCGGACAAAAACGTTGCTGTTTGACGGAGATTACAGCAGGGAGATACACAGAGAGGCTGTGTGGTGGCAAACAGTGACACAGTCAGGGCATTGGCCACAGCCCAGAGTAATCACATCTTCCTCCACAATTACTCCTTTTATGGCCCAACACTGTTAACTCCATCACTTTGCTCTACCACGGGGACACTAAAGGCAGTTCAGGCCAGAGGAATTTAAACACTAAAAAGGGAAGCTTAATAGGCAGTATAGGGTAAGGGTATAGGATAGGTATTCCTGCAAGCAAATAAATTAGAGAGACAAGTGTATAAAATTCCATCTGTGCATAATGAATTAAATACGTGATTCAGCCAACTGTACCATTTTGTTTAACTGAATTTGAAACCTCCTTCAGCTATGATCAGAAAAAGAAAGCAATGTGTCTCTAGGGTTTTGACAGGCAGCTCTTTATCTAAGGAGGCATCCTGTCCCTAATGAAAAATGGAACACAGGAATTTATTTATTAATAGCACGTATAATAACTTGACTTCCCCCTTGACTTCCATTTCAGTTTGCTGAGACACTACTGTGCTTTGACCTTTCACATTAGTTCTTCACAATGGATGCGTACCATATGTTGTTTGCATTTGTAATGAAAAACTACTACATTAGTAGGACAATCATGGTATCAAATTGTTTTAATTCTGGGTTATGCAAGTTAGTCTTTGTTTTAAATTTTGGCCAAATAAAAGGCTCTATGTCTCCAGCAATATGACTTAGCTGTGTACTGGCCTGATAGAGTTCTGTATAGTGTATAGGTCTGTACGTCTGGAACCTGAGGCTTCTCATACCATACACGGTGAGGCAGGCGACGCCACTCACGGTGCCCTCGGGGTAGGCATGGAAGTGGCATGTGTAGCAGCCCTCGTCCTCCGTTCTCACAGGCTGGATGGACAGACGTGTCTCATCCAGGGTGCGACTCAGGGTGACCCGGTCACGGAGGGAGTCCTGGACAGAGGGCTGCCCTCGCTTAGCGAAGGATGCCACATCACTGGTGTTCCCCTGCTCCGCGGTTTTCGTCCACAGCACCTGGTGCACCTTCTTGGGCAGGCCATAGCTGCAGGAGAGGGTCGCCAGTTTCCCACTCACCGCCGTCTTGTTCCCATCCAGATAAACCTTCGCTGAAATCAGCAGAGAAGCGTATATGTAGGAATACATTCAACTGGCAGGAAGGTGAAGGTAGGAGGGTAAAAATTACCCACAGACAGGGAATGAATGAGTATTCCAACACAGGCAAAGACATCAGAAGGATAAGAAAAGAGGCTTCTAGACCATTGACGTGGGTCTGATTGTAGATCACATTTTGTTGTAAAATAAAGAGCTTGTTAAAAGAATAGGCAGTTGAGGGTTTTATTAATGTGTGACTTGGCAATGGTTTGTGTTGACCGACCTCAGCCCACTTGTTGCTCCTACAAAACTGAAGCATCTTGGAATTGTTTTACAGCCCATATAAAGTATTAATCGCCTAAAGTACAAACGGCTCTCTTCCGGCTCTCTTCCTAAACCTTGATTATTGGGAAAGCTATCCTTTAAGTGCCAAGCCTTGTTTTCAGAAAAAAAAGATATTGAGACCCCATTAGCACTAATGATGACCCATTCTAATGATGATTTGCATGGTTTTCCAATAACAAGAAGCACTGAATAATCACAATGCAGAATGAATACAGCACCAAATCACAAAGACAACATTGCTAGAAGACTATTTATAAAAACACACATTTTCCAGGTTTTATCTGGCTTTCTGTAGGTCTTACAATCACAGCCAGCTACATTTAGGTTTACTTCCATATCCAGCTGCAGACAAGCATCAGGCAAGACTTCTGGAGAAAATTACTCTTCTGAGAATTTAGCTAACTGGCTTCAGCTTACGATCTGTACTTGTGCCAAATACTACAAGACATTTGTTACTCATTTACGGATTTCCCCCCCTACGGCGACCACACAGGGTTCATTCCTTACGGGAAGCCTGCTCCAGCCACCTGCTGTTCGCTGAAGTTTTATAGGCGTTCATGCTGAGCCCTTCATGCTGCTGAAGAACAGTAAACACGAAATGGCAGGATGGGCTTCAAAAGAAACCTGAGAACACGTTCGATAATCTCACATTTTTCATAATCTCACTTGTCAAATGAAGCCCAAATGCAATGTATTTTGCTGCAGGTCAGTAACACAGTCACCCAACACAACCTAAAGTGAAAAACAGAAATGAAACTGAACAAAGACTTTCTTCCTAAGCCTCATGTGAGCGTAATGTTACTCACAATCGAGCATGGCATTTCCTCCACCTGCCATGTATATTTTGACCCACCTGTTACAGTTAAGCAGGTCTGGCCCTCCTGCACCCCACTGGGGTACACGTCGAACAAGCACCGGTAGCAGCCCTCGTCTCTGGATCCCACTCTTTTGATGGTGATAGCGCTAGTGTCTCGGCGGGAGGGTGCCCGCTCCACATGGGTCGGGTCCATGATGCTGGGCGGCTGTTTAGGCAGGTAGGAGAGGATGGTGATGTTTCGACTGTCCAGCCACCGCACCTGCTTTAGGGTGTCCCCCCTGTCCAGTGTCAGGTTGCAGCCCAACGTGAAGGGGAGGTTCACCATAGCCTGCATATGCTGGGGGGCGGTGACCTTGCCTGTGACACAACAGTCAAACACCTCAGATTAATAAGCAGATCAGTGATGAGACACGGCGCTTTGTGCCACAAATGTCAAACTGCCTTAGTAAGATCTGTCTCTGCCTCTGTCATCTCTAGAACAAGTTAAATTGAATATTATCAAGTTAATGGAATGTGTAAGTTTATATTTCCTAATCTAATTTGGGTTTTTATAGGGGAATAAAAGTACCGTCTCTACTGTTCTCCCATGAGCTGATTAATTATTGGACAGCAGAACAATGCATTGCATTTGACTCTAAATATACCCATTTTCTCTGCTGCAGTCTGTGTGAGGAAGTACAGTCTGGTCGCTAATTGCACAATAATGAAATGTTTACTTAGGCACCTTGTAGTCTAGACGCCATCATCAAGGACACACAGACCTGCAGACATCGCAGCAGGATGGGCTCAAACATCTTAGCCTGCAGAGTAAAACAGAGATGCATGCTGTGTGCTACAGCAACTAATGAGGAGGGGGAACACATGCAAATGACACTCAGGAACTTATCTTTCACTCTTAAGAATAATGCAGACATAAAATACCTTTTGCAATTTCAAATTTTTAACCGTAACAATTCTGAAAGACAGGGTCATGTTAATTAGATCAGAGTCCTACATAAGCGGTTGCTAGGATGTTACTATGTCTCAATTTATCATAAGGCTGACTCCTGCAGACAAGAGAAGTATTCGGGATTGACGGATAAAGGACAAAAAGTGACACAGAGCTTTGTTTGTATGGTTTCCAGTCAGAACTGAGGGATGTTAATTAAGAGCACTCTTTCATATCATCCCATTTATCTCAGACCTAAATACATTCCTGAAAACGTTTCCTGGAAATTGTGTCTTACTGGGAGCAGAGTGAAGTCACCTAATAACACGTTTGTAAAAGGGCATATCATAGTGTCGACAGCCAGAGCCGGTCCTGACCTCCCTGGTGCAAAATTCTGCTAAACGACCATCCTACCTGACCCGTGAGCCACGTGAGCCTACGCAACATTCGAAGCGAGATTTACTAAGGAAATCCAGGTAGACGTAATCTTCTCATTGCTCATCACCAAATATCTAACAGAGCTTAGCGAGTCTGACTGTTTAGCCACTCTAAAGACAGGAAAACTTAGCTTAAAATTTTTTTATCAAACATATTTTTAAATATATAAAACTAGATACTTAAATCAAATTAAATTAATAAAATTTGGAGACAATGTAATTCATATTCCATTATGCAGCAGAAGCATAAATTGGCAGCTCCTCCACCCTTGATTTTAGTTGCTGGGTTATCCGTTTGATGGGACAGGTGGGAGGCAGCTGCACATGTTGAGACTGCTACTTCTGCAATGTGCTGTACAGCCAGACGTTTCAAAATCCTTAAAGGCCCTTTGATGAGGGGTTTCATTGCTTTTTCCTTCTGATTTCAAATGCACTGTTGGCCACTAATGAGAAAAACAAAGTAAAAGGTTCCTTCTTTTTCAGAATGTGTAACACATTCAGGCTCATATAATACTGATAGCAAATTGTAAAACATTTTTGTTCAGATAACTTTATTCGGTAAATAACTCGTAGACAATAGACACATAACACACTAGATAAACAATAGAACGAATACAACGCTTTGCTCCGCAAAACTACAAAACCGATAAAAGAAAATACGTTCTAACACGACCCAACAGTGGCAGGGGAGTCTCTCAGAATTCCTCGTGGACGCTTCTCGGGTGTCTGAGGCTGAGCATCATTGACTTGCTTAGACAACGTCTTCTTGTTCTAGTTCACGACTTGTTTTTTAGGAGTTTTTTTTTTTACCGATTTCCACTTACGTTGCTGAATGTTTAACTATAATATTCAGGTTCAGATAAAAAACGCTAATGGGTAACGCAGTGACTTATCACCTGGAAGCTGAACAATACCATCACACTCAAAGAGAGGTTCATAAGTACTGCATTGTATGCATCTCATAAAACACAGACAGTGTAGCCTCGGTTCCCAAACCTTTTTGCTCAAGCGAATCTATATTAGCTTCAAAATAATAATATAAAGCCAGCAATAAATGAGTAGCCATTGTAATTTAGCATATTGACTCCATGATGTAAACGCTACAATGCAAAATATATAAAACAATTAACTAACCAAGTTTAATGAAAGTTTGTTAAAAGTTTGAGTAAAACGTTCAAGCAGTTTTAATAATAAGGACTAAACTATACACAATATAATATATGTATGGTTTCCAGTATATTTTTCCTTTCTTTTTTTCTCATGACCACAACCTTCAGTCAAACGAAACCTTTTGGGTGTGACTTTTAGTATCAAAATAATTTCTATTTCCCCCCCCCACAAGCTTATGGAACCAACCACCTTATACGGCGTTGTGTCTCACTGCATGTACATTAGAACAGGATCCCTTATTCCTTCATTTCCGAAATGAAGAAAATATCGCTCTTATTTTCCCGAAAGTGTAAGACTATTGCATGCATTCAACGTGCAGTCCATAGGAACAGCAAAAGTTGGACACATTAAACAGAAATGAAAAAAATACATATAGAGATTAAGGTAGCCTATATTCAAATAAGTCAAGAATCTTTCAAAATTGTTATTTTAACTAAAAAGACCTATATAAGTTTCACTTTTAATTTTAAGATTCCATCTGACACAATGTTACCCTATCTAAAAAAGTGAAGCTTTTATGTAATATTATGAATTAAAACATTGCCATTGCCATCATTTGTACTATGATATATATATTTTTTGTAAACAAATGTAACAAAGACTGCTGGAAAAAAACAATTTCGAGATTAAACTGTTAAACCAAACTACCGTTATTTCCGCATAAATTGCAACTTACCCCTTTTAACACTTCCTAAACTACATTAGAGACTACTTGTCGCACTAAACATTAACGCCAGACTTCGGGTTTCATATAATATCAGTTTGAGATGCCCCGCCCCTTTCCGCGCTTGTTAGATATAAATCCGATATGACGAGAGCACCTGGCAACAGTCAAGTGGCGGAAAACACTTGGATACAGCGCTTTTCTGACCGAAACCGATAACATGGAATGTCATACATTTTTCAAATTTCCATATATGTCCGTTTAGAATCAGCTGCATCTTTAGACTAAAATCCAGATTAATTTATTTGGTATGCCACCACAATGCGTTGAAAACTATGTTTTGCTCTATTTTTAATTTTTAATTACACCTGGTTTACTACTCCGGGTTTAGCATTATATCTCAGTCTGATAGAAAAAGACGAATTTCCCGTCCCATGGATCTATCAAATTTAAAAAAGATACTGCTGACCTCTAGTGGACATGACCAATCAGACCTCAAGGAGAGGAGAGGTTTCAAAGGGGCGGGTGGCTGGAAGGGCTCTAGCCCTTGCCCTATTGGGATCTGAGTTGGGGAAATCTCAAAAAAATATGGCCCCTCTACCTGCAAAGGTTACAGGGTGTACCCCACGTCATGCCGTAGTCTCCTGGTCTTCACAACAGTTTTTACATCGGACGACTGTGCAGGCGGCACGGACCCAAGAGCCACACTGTCAAGCCCTACAGACTCTTTGTGCGCTCATTTTTCAGTAATACCACACTCGGGCACACATAAATAAAAACAACAACAGGGGGACACTGTTTGATTACACTGATCAAACTCAGGTACCAACGATCAAATACTTTTTTTAAACACCCAACAAAGCTCAAGGGAAGAGTTGAGCTAGAAGAGGTTTGTGTTTAATAGTTTGGTCGTGGGATCCCTGAAAGGAAGTTTTAGTCAATAGTTGGTGTTTGTCGCACAAGCTTTGTACCAAAAAGTTTATATTTTTATAATTAATTATCTTCTTATGAGTTATGCATAAGCATTTCAATTGGTCAGTTTAAAATACCAACTTGCAACGTGATACGATGTAATGATTCCTGTTTTAATTTCCAGGATTGGTAACGTCATCAGCAACTTCACAAGAATCAGAAACACGTCATTTCTGGGTGAACCTACTTCCGCTACAGTGACAGCTAACGCGATTTCTAAGCTGAGGAAAAATGGAAAGATATTTCACTGCTTCTCTCTGCACCCTGCTGCAAATCAGTTTTGAAGTTGTTTGCCGAATTGTTGTACAGCACTCTTCCACTACAGAATCAAGGCTGAGGAAGGGTTGTAAATTATTTGATGAAGAATTTATTTACGGTTATCAATGTATGTTGGATAAATATGGAAAAAAGAAAACGGGGTAAGGAAAAATATTTATATTTCCAGACTAGTGCCCCTATTCTGTTTTTTAAAATTGAGAATTTTCCCCGCAACGAACACAAAAAATAAACACAGAAACAGAAGCTATGGTAGGATGAGGTGGACCAACTCAAGGCGAAGTGAATAAAGTTTCAGGCCAACATGAATGCACTTCTGCCATCTGCAGATGAACTTGCAGTTGAAGCCACTGACAAGATCTCCGTGCTTGCAAAATCAGATGCCCTTAGGGGAGGAGTAGTAGTAGTACTTTATTTAGTAGAATTCTTTATTTATTTAGAAAGCTGCAAAAGATAAAGAACAAGAGCTAATGAAATATGACAAAGACGTTGAAAAGAAAATCAATTAAGTAAAAAAACACTTTGTAGTTTAAGAGAGCGAGTGGGGTTTGAGGATAAAAACAAACAAGTCAATGGGAGAGTTTTTATTTATTTTTTGTGACTGATGATTTTACATTTTGTTCTTATGTATGTTAAGGTCTCAAACGGAATTATTTTAATGTAGGATTACTAATTTTCATTTAATTTATAGTTATTTGTTAAACAGTGTTTACAAGTATGTTCTATGCTTTACTCTATCTAACAGCCAATGAAGCAAAGTCAATGGACTTTATTTCTCTTTTCTAGTTCCCTGGTGAATTGTACTTGAACATCCCTTATGTTGCTGTAGGGGTTGAAGGTTTACAGTTATTTAAATTTGCATGACAAACACTGAATGACACTGCACTGTTTTAGCATTGCAGTTTTAATAAAATACTGCGCATTGAACTTGTCTGGGTTTGGTGTTAATTGATTTGTATGAGCTACGGTACCTTGCTACAATCTTCCGGCAATTATTTGGCAAAATAATAGCATACATAGTCAGAATTTAACATGCATGTTAACAGCTGGATTTTAAAACCATTTCTCAAATGTTAAATATGGTCTGAAAAATCTACCTTTGAGTCTGGAAACGTATGGAATTTTGAAATGGAAAATGTGTAGGAACCCTGCATCAAACTAAACTATGACATTTAACTATCCCTTGTTTTGCAGATCAAGGTCCAGGGACTCAGAATGGATTCAGAGTGGAAGAAAGGGAATTTGTTGCTTTTTCAGAACTACTCAGTAAGGTTGCAGAATTTGAACTAAGTAGTACAAAATAATGTACTACTTTTCAGGTTCATAATGAAAACATCAGAGTATTGTACGTTGTATTTAATGTTTCCTAGGTCCAGGTTCTGACTCCTGAAGTAACCCAAGATTCAGATATTGTATGTCTCCTATATTTTACACACCTAATTCTACTCATGTGCTTGTTAGTAGAGTGACTTGACTTGAACTGGGTGTGTCAAATAGTGGTAACACGCTAGCGGCTAGTTAACCACGTTAGTTATGAGTATTATTAGTATTATTTTTCATGTACAATATCAAGGCATTGAAAACATCACAGTAACACCTCTAAACATACATACAGGGCACACTAGATAAAAGGATAACTTATCTGATCCACAGTTACAGGAAGCGCCTGGTTGAGGTTATTGCTGCCGGGGGGTCAACCAGTTATTAATTATAAGGGTTCACTTAATTTTCCACTGCCATTTTGAATGTTTAATGAGTGTGTTCAATAAAGACACGAGGGATCAGGATTTATTTTGTGTTATTATTTTAGACCCTTGACTTAGATGAAGATCAGATCACATTTCATGACAAATTTATGCAGAAAACCATGAAATTCCAAAAGGTTCACATATTTTTTCTTGCCACTGTATATAATGGAAAAACAGGTGATCAGCAGTTTCAATTTCAGGATCACAAAAGTTGCAATTCTTATGATCAATGCCAAATCTCTTTCTTAGTAGCTCACCGGATGGATAAATGTTACTTACAATTTTAAAATTGATTTATTTTGTCTTTGGGCTTAAAGGAAACTTGAGTTCTAAATTTCTTCTGAACTTCTGGTTCAGAAAACAGTTGGATTATGAAGTTTCTGTTTGACCGTATTGGTAAGAGTATACTATTAAGATGAGTTCATATTAATTTGTTTGAGTTTCCCTCAGCCAGAAAGTCATGGCCATTAAAGTGAAGTGTAGGTAGATCTAAAATCCAAATGTGTTTCTATGTTTTGGACCAAATTTTAATGGACACTGGGATCACTTTGATTACTTTGTCAAATTGAGTACGTGTCCAAACTATGTCATATTTGGAGCAGAAGTTTTCATAAGAAAGATAGCATCCCTGGTCATTAATTAGATGGGTTACTTACCAGATATTTTTATCCAATGCTGTAAGTAGAGAGATCTGCGATTACATAGCACATATCTGTTGTTCCAGATGGGAGTTTGTTGTGGGGTAAAATTTGGTGTGTACATGAGTTTCCAGCATAATAGTACCTGTTTGTGAAATGAGGACAGTTTGATTGGCAGTTTTTCCTGAAAATAAAATTTAAGGACAAACTCTACACCACCCATTTTTTGGAACAAGCTTCTTGGGAGATAATACCATATACAATTTTTGCTCAGCAGGAAAGACTTCAACCATTTTAGTTTTAACATAGCGTTTAAGCATTCAAAGTCTATGGCTTGTACACCACCATCTTTGTAATCTTTGACTGTTTCTGATTTTTTAGGTAATGTACCCAATTTTTTCAAATGAAATTCAAGTTCAATTGATTAATAGTTTTAATGAATTTATCAGGTATGGCCATTGAATATGCAGGATAAATGCATCTTGCTAGGGATTCCATCTTGTTTAAGTATGTTCTTCCAAAGACTGTCAGGTCCCTTTGTAACCACCTATTCAGCTTAGATTTGCATTCATGGATTTTGTTTTGTATATTCAAGGACTTGCTGGATTTTGTATCCTTGGTTACATGAATTCAAATATACTTCACAGAGGTTTTGATCTAAATTTTGTAAGCATTTATGAGGTTGCATTCGTGAATTTGTTAATTCACATTTATTAAGTGTTAAACCTGAAGCTTTAGAAAACTCATCAATTAAATCAAAAACTAGGGATTTGTTCTAAATTTAGATTGTAGTGTCGCCTGCTAGTTGGATTATGAAATATAAAGTGTTTATAGAAAAGGTTGTACATTTATAGTAATGGTCTTTCCTGGAGATCAATGAGTCAAAACTCTGATGCTGGTTAAGAATCTGAGAGCAGTTGTCATGTAACTAGGAAATTATGTGTTTTTTTCAACCACATACATTACCAGACCGTTCCTGGGTTAGTGCACATAGACTGTACAATAAATCACTCACAATGAATGACTCACATTGTAGTACGTAAATTACATAAACTTTTACGAAAACTAGTGAACAGCAAAAGACCTGAAAGTTAGCTAGCACCGACCCCCCCAATCCCAGTATGGTTTGAGTGTTGGTTTAGGATAACAAGTTCAAATAATTTTACAAATAGTCTTCATTGTAACACAAATGACAAAAGAGCCACATAATTTGTTTTTCATGTGTTGGCAGTTTTCAAAACAAGCATAGAATGTAATTGTTTCACAAACAGGATATGTCTCCAAGATGTGTCACATAATAATAGTTAATAGTAAGTAAACATAGCAAGCTAACATAATTAGCAGCCATAGTAGTTCAATGACAGAATTCCTGAGTGCACCATTGGTAATCAACTGAATATTTATGACATGGCTGTCCACAGGCAAAACGCTACTCATAATTGAATAAAACAGGATAATATTTCAGAAACAAACTTTAACTATGTATCAATTTTAAACAAATGGAATCTAGCAGTTTTGTGCTTGCCAGTGAAGCATCAAGGAAGGAAATTTCCTTCACAACTAAGTTTTAAAGACTGGAGGTTATTTAGGAAAAAAGGATGTGGACAATATAATATATTGGTAAGCATTTCTGTGGAGTGGGTTGCTTTAAGAATCGAAAAAAGTACCAATTGTTCTGATTCTACAAGGAAAGTTAAAGATTAGTATGAGACAATGTAATGACAGAGCAAGGTCAAATTAAACAAAAACATTTTTGGTAAACAAAAAAAGTTAAAGAATTTTGATGGCAGTTTCCCAAATATGTCAGAAATGAGTGGATGTACATTGGATCCCTGTAATTTGTTGAATTTACTTTCTTTAAAATCAGGATGAATAACTAATTTACAAACAATATGAAGTATGCATCCTCAATTATACAGAATTATAGGTCATACATCTTATCAATATACATTATCAAGACTTTATAAATACCCAGACTGGCACTGACAAACAAGAACAGCCATTAGCGGCATGATATCAGGCTGAACTATTTGTCATTTAACAAGAAGAATGACCATACGTGAAAGTCAGATTCAACCTGGAATAATGAAGGAACAGTGATGGATTAATACCCAGGTAGGATGTTAATTGAAGCTTTCCATAACAGAAGTGAGAATTGTAATAAGAAAAAGGTGAGAAACGTAAAAAGGGAGGAGCCAAGTGCAGACCCACGGTATTTGGGATGTGGAGCTGTAGTTCGAACAAGCAGCATGTTATCAAAGTGGTGTGTCAACGTCGAGTGGGCCTCTCAAGACAGGTGGATGAAGGGTAAAGTTGGCAAACAAAGGTAGAGAGGGGAGCACTGGTGATATACAGGTGATGTGCAGGAAGTGTATAGGTGATGGCTATGTAGAGGGAGATCATTTAGTGAGTGTGTTATATGATATTGCTGGGGCAGGAATTTTCATTCTGTTAGTCCCAAGTTTCCATACAAAGCAATGTTTTTACATATTCCATAAAAATAATAATAATAATAATAATACAAAACAAATAAAAAACAGTGAAAGCTCTATTTTACCACTTGAAATGACATAGTCTACATTTTTCTGGTCAAAGTCTTCTTTAGATGAGTCGTCACTCATCAATCACCACACAGTTTTTTTTTTAAAGTCATTAATAAAATTGAAGCCTGAGGTATTTTTGAATGGCTCTTACATTACATTTGCATTAGACCAGGGCAGTGTTTAGAATATACTTAACACTATGAAATGACTCAGAACAAAATAAAACCTTCATTATTATAAACTTCATAAATGGGCAGAGTATGTGGTTCAGATGCTGATTGCCCATTTACCCTTCTGACACCACAGAATCATAATGCAAAAAACAATAAAGACATTGAGTCACACTACACGCCTGCAAAAAGCAGCCGGCGTTAATAGGTCAGCCGGAAGGCTTGATCTCTTCAAAGAATTCGAACAATCATCTTCTCTTTGGCATTCCAAGCATTCTAAAATTCTATTTCTTAACAATGCTCTTCCTCAAACTTGCCCAGTGCCATGCTGTGAAGCTGTGATGTTAGGCTGATGATGCTTTTCCCGCAGAGATGGAGAGTGACTCAAGACCCTCCTAGTACCCTGTCTGTAAGTACACGATACAAATAAACTCCTCCTCATACGGTACTGTACAACTGCATATTTAGGCCAATATTTACTCAATACTTTTCTGCAATAAAGCAATGTGGGAATATTTACTCAAATTGTTATTTTCAAGCATTTAATGTCACAGATGGGAGGACTGTCTTGCTCTGTTTTGTACTCGTGCAATTGTGGGTGTCCTGACTGAGAAGCCAGAAAAGAGAAGGATGTAAATGAATACACTAATTACTTAAATCTCTAAAGTGCCTCATCAATGTGGGTCATCTGAAGTTATTACTGTGTGAATATGGCATTGTCCAAAAAGCAGCACATTTTAAAATCCAAATAATTACTTTTTATTATTATTACTGTGTTAAAAGCAATATAAATTTAAAGTACTATGAATAAAATAACCTTGGCTGAATAGTTTCCTAAAAAACAATTTCTTACATTTTGGCTTGTGTTCAACAGTTAACGTGATGCTGATGAGATGCTGATGTTTATTTGCAGTTCCAGCTAAGTCTGAGTGAAACCTTACCTATAATTTCTAACAGGGGTCCTTAAAATACAGCCAGCGGCCAAGACGCCAAACAGTAGAATGGAAGAACAGACTGCCAGAACACTGTACTGGAAGGCTGTTCTGAAAGTTGACTCTGCAGGAGCAAAATGAGTCCAATAATAAGTGCTTCGCCAGACAAGCCGTAATAATAAAATGTTAATTAGAAAATCATGCAATACTAGGTACCTACTTCCATGGCTCATGACCTGGAGTCTGTGGCAGTGCTCCCCTCTCCAGCTGGGATGCATCACATCGCATGTTAGGTTGTCAGTGGAGATGTTGTCAGGCAGGACCAGGTGGCTCTCCACAGTGTAGGAGCCGTCTGAGTTAAATATGGAGCTCTGGGTCACAGAGGAGTTCCATGTTGTTCTCCATGAGATGGCGGCAGCTGGTTTACCTCCTGAAGCTAAGCACACAGCCACCCTCGTACTGTGGTACTCATCCACCCTGGAGGAGATCCGTGGAGAGGCTGGAGGACATTGAATGACCAAAACATTTGGATTTAACTGTGCTTTCAACAATGTTCTTATTTTTCAAATGCATCTGAATATTTAACAGCAAATTTAATTAACAGGGATGTTTTTGCTCTAGGTTTCCAAATCTGTGTTCTCCTTTCATCCCACCTGTGACTTCTACCTGTATTTATCTGTTTTAACTTTGGGTCTCACCTGTAGTGAACACATTAATACGTGCAGAGTAGCTGCCGTCACGGTATACCGTCTCACAGTAATAAACTCCTGTATCCGTGTCTGTAAAATTGGAGATGTGCAGGAAGGACTCGTTATTTGTTGAGGAGTACAGCGTTTTTCTCTTGTCACATGTGTTCACGTCATCTCCTCGATAATTAGTGCCCAGATTGCATGTGGTTCTCTCCATGCTCAGTCTCCAGATGGTGAAGGTCATTGCAGCCTGTGTCTTGTTAAAACATGCAAGTTCGACATTGGTGCCCACGTTGAAAAATTCACTTCTGTTCTCTGTAAACAAACAAATAGAAACACACCAGAACATAAGAAAGACTGAGATTATCTGGATGTCATTTAAAAAACCAGCTACATCTTACATCAACTCATATCACTGTTATGCACAAATGAAAGGACTGAAGGTGCATACATTTTTCTTTCCTATTAGTTTAAAAAAAAATTTTTTGTCTAACATTGGTAATCTGAACGTGTTTGTAAAATATAAACTACATAACATTGAGATAACTGTTAATAAAGCCAAGCAGCTTATATGAAATTACTTTCACAGAGCAATACAGTTCTGAAAAGTTTTTCTTGCAGCACATAAGACAAGAACATTTTTTACC
This sequence comes from Hiodon tergisus, assembly GCA_025775045.1. Classification (NCBI taxonomy): domain Eukaryota; kingdom Metazoa; phylum Chordata; class Actinopteri; order Hiodontiformes; family Hiodontidae; genus Hiodon; species Hiodon tergisus. The sequence continues at coordinate 43,608 of JAOVYW010073293.1, forward strand.
GCGGTTTATTACTCAGTTCAGCACAACCGCAGTATCAGTGAATCAATGGCATAATCTCAAGGACTGAGTGAACTGAATGTACACAAATCTGACTGAATTACCAAATAAAAGCAATTCGTCTGACTGTGTTCCAGGCATCTTCGACACAGCTGAGTTCTGTCCTAAATTGAGAATGAAGGGTAAATTCATGTTTACTTAATTAACTACACAAAACTAATATACACACAAACTAACATACAAAATGCATTATTTCCTCTGACAACTAATGCAAAATAAAGTCAACATCAACACAAACACAAAATAACAAAAACAATTGCAACAAAAATTACCTAAAGGACATGCATACCTTGTGTTGGACATGATAGAGCCAGCAAGATAGCACTTAAAGCAGTCCTGGCAAATATCATTTTTTAAGAGCAGCTTCTACCACCTAAGATAAGCCAAAGTACTATAGTTGATCATGAAATTACATCCAAAAATGATTTTTCTACTCCTCTCATTTGAACACCAAAATGCTTTGAAAATAAATGCTGTAACATGATAGTTTAGGTATTAACGCAGGGCCCACTTCCTGTAAACAACCTCATGATTTCCACTTTCAGAAACTTGTGAGGCTGTGCAGTGTCTGGCATGCTATGGCATCTCAGCAATTGACTGTTGACGGTTATAATACCACAGTGTATGTATTTAATAACAATCGGTGAAGCACAGACTAGAATATGAGCATAAAACATCTTGTGGCTGATTGTGGGATAGAAAAAACACAAAGGCAGAGGCACAGCAGACGAGGCAGCGCTTAAAGACATAATGACAAATTAACCAAACGTTCCAATTTTGTTCAAACTGATCTGCTTTCAGATTGCGAATAAGTACGGTTTATTTTACCACCAAGAATGTATTTTATCTAGGTAATTTTCAGAACAACAGGATCACAAAAGCCCTTCCTTTCATATAGCCGTTGTCTTTTATCAGTTATAGCTACTGGCCTGTTCATTGACAAGACTGGTTTTAGATGATGTGCTCATGTTCAAAAACATAAATTAAAAATGTAGATAAGTAAAAAGTCCTGTCAAAAAAGAGGATGAGTTTTAAACAGAATGATGTTTATTCGCCAGCAGGGGGAGCCAACTGCTAGAAATATTAAGCTGTGTAATTTTGACATGAGATGGAGGAAGGGTTCACAGATAGTGAGTTAAAAAAAACCTTTTTTTTAAACTGTGGTTTAAAATAAATGACCTTGGTGATTCAGACTTTTTTTTTTACTTTTCAGAAGTTCCACAAATAATTTATTTCCTCTTTTTTTAACTCTATCTGAGATAAACACTAGATGACCATAAGTATGTGGACACTTGCTCGTTGAACATCTCATGGGCTATGGAATCTTTGCTGCTATAACAGCCTCCATTCTTCTGTGAAGGCTTTCCACTAGACGTTGGAACATTGCTAAGGCAACTTACTTCCATTCTGGTGCAAGAGCATTAGTGAGGTCGACACTTATTTTGGGTGATTAGGCCTGGCTCGCAGTCAGCGTTCCATTCATCCCAAAGGTGCTCAATGGGGATGAGGCCAGGACACTGTGCGGGCCAGTCAAGCTCTTCCAAACTGATCTAGACAAACCATTTATGTATGGACCTTTGAGAACGGGGGCATTGTCATGCTGAAACAGGAAAGGGCCTTCCCCAGATGGTCGCCATGAAGTTGTAAGGACAGAATAATCTATAACAGGGGTCAGGAACTTATGGCTATTTTCAGGAATTTATAAGGCTCTCCAAATTTCAACTGTTGACCGAAAATACAACTTCGAATATGGTGAAAAAAATCATTTTAACTATTAGCGTACCTGATACATGTAAGAGACTTGCAGTTAATATTGTAGCGTCCCAAGTAATATAAATCACGACCTTTTAATTCACATGCCGTTTTGGCTTCAATAATCAACACAAAATAACTGGTCACTGTTTTCCGTAACTAACAAGCTAACAAGTTTAAGCGAACAAACTCAGGTACCGTTCGAGATCAATAAACCACGCAACAGTCTCCTGGGTTTCCCCCCACTTTTTAACCCCGACAGCAACAAGAACTAACATTTAACAGTCTGCCATCTTGCAACAGTATGATTAACAACAAATTTTGGCCTGTGGATAGCCTACTTTTTAGAGAGCTGATTTTTAATTGGACAACGTGGCAAAGAATTACGTCACAGCCAGGTCACGTTAAACAACTAGCTAGCTAGCTAAATGAAAAATCATCAATGAGCGAGAGCAAGACGGCGAGAAGGACGATGATTACCGTTCTTTCCCGCCCCAATGGACAGTTTAATTTGCATTTGTGGAGGGTTCAGGGTCTCATTTAATGAACGTATTGCGTCTCTCACAAAAATCAGATGTTAGGCGACATTTTGAGACAAACCATGCAGTGTTCTGCAAAATATCCAGATGGGGACTGCAATAAGAAAAGCTTCAGCTGAGCTACACCGGAGAATGCAAACCGGACATCAGCAGCTCCTAGCATGGGCGAACAAAGGAGAGAATCTTATGTGTGAGCTTTTCAGGTGTTTGAGAAACCATTCCAACGGGAGTAAGACCTTCATGTAAAGTGTAGACCCACCAAACAAGTTTAAACTCTCAGATTTCCTCTCACCAGAAATAAACAATTTGGTTGTTTTGCAAAACGGGGGGGGGGGGCGGGGTGGT
>JAOVYW010073294.1:6002-18180 GCA_025775045.1 Hiodon tergisus
CAGAGGGACGTGCGCCCCTGTTTTAACCGGGTCGTGGTCCCTAACGGAATGCCTCTGTGATGAGAGAAGGGGTGTCGGAGATAACAAGGCAAAACAAGTTCCCATTGTTCCAACCAGGGAGTTTACCTTCAGATAAGAGAAACTGGAACCACCATATTATTAAAACCTCTGACCTATTTATTAATTCCGCATTGATGTTGTAAAGACTCCCCTCTGGGCATCTTGTGTTCAGATAATAGTGAGCGCACGGATTAAACTAATTTAGATCTGATTCAGGCTGGCTGGCGTGAGGGGAATTGTAAACCTCAAAGCTGAGAAAACTTAAGCAATACTTTTCTTTACAAAATAAAAAAATTATTTGTTATTTTTGTTATTATCATCAGAGCCACATTTACTGAACATATCAGTTTCATTCAAGTCTGAAAGACTTTGTGTTTTGACCTTAAACTAAGATGTCATGCTGACTAAAATAATGAATGGTGATTCAACTGACCCTTGAAATACCTTTGGACTCTTGTTCTGAGAGAGAAAAAAATAAAAATAAAAAAGGGCGTGAATAAAAAAGAAAAGAAAAAAAGATACATTTTCATGAAACTTTTCTTGCACAAGTAGGTTAAGGACACCATGTCTCATTTCCTGGTGTGAGCCAGCGGCGTCTGCATAATTGCTATTCAAATCACACTGTGTGACCCCTTGAATAGCACTCAACAGTTTACGTTTTTAATAGAATAACACTCTTTAGCCCTCTGGTTCTCAAAAATATGTAACATTTTCTCTAAAATATGAATTTGAGGACCAACAATAGCGATTTTTATCGTGGCTGTGCGTTTTAATTCTTTTCACAAAGTAACGCTTTCCAGATGGTTCCGTTTATCTGAAACGCATTTGTCGACAGCCAAGAAGAATATCTGACACCGGCAGAGGAGGGAAAAGGCCTAATTCCCACTCTGCGGCTTGTTTATGGTAAACAATCTGGTGCTTCATTCAACCAGAGTTTTGCTCTGCTGTGTCTGATTAGGCTTAATTAAAGCAAAGTCGGGTAATTATTTCCCATTAATGGGAAGAGGTCACCTCGCCGCTTTGGCAGTGAACCAAGCCGTTTTGCCGCGGCGAGCAGTGTTGATTTTAACAACGGCTGGCCGCTCTCAGCTGCAGGGTGTGTTGTATGACAGCGGTCAGTCGTTTGAAGGGAGGCATTTCCTGTGCAGACAGACGTGACGGAAAGGCTCCTTTGTGCGTGGCGCTCTCGAAGCGGAGAGAAAACAGTGCAAGTGCACTATATCCTCGACGCTGTGCCATGCAGCACTGATTCAATTAAAGATACGCGGGGTTGACAGCACAGCGCTTGTTATTTGTGGGCTAAGACAGGAGCCGTGTCTCATTCGATGACAACACAAAACGATACTAAAACTATAGTGCAGATCATTAGATGTTTCCATGGCATCTGAGCATGACCACTGTCGGGTAAAATTGGAGAAATATTACAAGCAACAATGCTTCTCCAGAAATAACTGACAATATTTTACCTGGGAAATGTGGTCGGCCTAATTAAAAACACCGTGAAATATTTAATAATATAGAATTATTAGATGAGCCTGACCAACTGATCCTCCAACTTTCCAATGTATCCTGTTTGAAATCACCTGTCCACCTGATAATAAATCAATAGCAAATCCCTAATGACAGCGACAGGTCAGGCACTTCAGCCACCCTGAGACGTCAGGAGGATGGCAAACCTCTGATGCGGATATCTGGCATGGCTAACCGATCCCTCCAGCTCCTTTCACACGACCTCTGAGGCCCGTGTCAACGAGGGGCTGCATTACAGTGAGGCGGGGCGGGGGCACCTCGAAACCCGTGAGAACCTTACGTGTAACCGAGCTGCCGGCACACCACGTCGGCGTCCCTGTCAGTCCATCCGTCATCGCAGATGGTGCCCCACTGGCCACTGAGGTAGATCTCCACCCGGCCCTCCTTCTGGTTTTCTCCGCCCTTCAGCCTGATCGGTACACCTGCGTCACGGCAACAGAAAAAGTAGGAGAAGATTTTAAAAAACCATATGCAGTGCCAGGCCGTTTTGGGTTTCGCCCCAGAGGAAGTACACCCTTACCGTGGATGAAACACCTGCCACGACACATATATAATATACCTGCCAGGAGCCAGGGAAACCTTGACAAGCTCATTCTTTATAATTCTGCCTCCTTCTGGAATGACTCTGCTAATGAAATCGTTTATTATACATGTCAGTAGGTTTTATTCTGACAGAGATTTATACACTCTAAGTGGGTTTAAATATGTTTCCTATTAATATACGGATTTGATTGATCATTGCAAACAATTTATATGTTGAAACAGAATCTAATCCTCTTACTGTAAGAGCAGGATGAAACCTAAATGCACGCCTTGAACTTATTCCAGCGTGGAGATGAGCGTTGAGCATTCATCTTGGATTTAATGTGACATTTTATGAAAATGTCAATAGGACGGAGAGAATCTGAATTGAGAGAGCGTGGATTTGCCACTGCCTTGCAGCAGGACGCTAGATAACACATTAACCACAGCTGTCTTCGCACTTTAGAGGCTAATACACATTAGAGGCCTGCAACGGGCAAACCAACTGCTTGGTTTCGTGGTGAGCAGTTGTTTCCACTATGGGGTATTACATCACTTTATAGGCTTATCATGCAGATGCTATTTTAAATCTTACGTGACAGGGGTGGATCAAGGAGTATCGCATCATAAACATTTACTTAGGCTAGGATATTAACCCCCCAGGGGGAAGAAATCCCCCTTTATTCCTGCTGTTCGCTGGGTAAATAGAAACATAAAACACCTCCTGCCCTAACACTTCCTGGTAGGGAGCCTATATCAAACCTTCACATCAAACTGTCAGTAAATCCGAGAGTTATGACATCATGTGTGCACCTGTACGCCGGCTCCCGGCTTCTCCAAACAAAAACATAACCCGATCGGTGCAGGATTCAGTTCTTCCCAACCTGGAACTTGCCTTGTGGTTCAGAATCTCAAATAGCAACGACATCACGTCACGGTGCCCGAGGTCACGAATCCCAAACCCGGGCCTGCCTCGAAGCGCGGCTCAGGTTTACTAACGATTTCCTATCGCCGTAAAACTCGGAACGGTTCCTTATGTGTCAGTTTACCCACTAAGGACTGCTTTCCCCCCCTCGACGACCGGCTAACCAGAGCTCTGTCTCACCGGCCTGGACGATCGTTTGCTTCTGGAGATGGAGCGGACAGGTTAACTAGCCAGGATTAAATGCTGGAACTAACGGAGGTGGAAAACCGTTATAAGCCAAGAGACAGCTGTAGTCGTTTCATGACTGACATTGTGCCACTAATTTCATTTCATTTTCCTGCTGAATTTATGACACTTTACTTCTTCCTCCAAATCTACGAGCCTCATTACGTAGTAAAATTATTCAAAAGAAATGAGCAAATCTTATTCTGCTATGAATTAACTATTAACTACAAATTAACTTGTAATTCTAACTTTTTTATGGGAATTTTATGCGTGGGTTGATTTATTGCATTAGATCTCAATCGCAATACATTAAATGGTTGGATTATTAGTGCTGCATCAAAAAAAAACATAAAACTTTATTCGTATTAGTTCAGAATAATGTACAGCTATGAAAATGGACATTATACTTCCTGTTGTGGCAGTGAGGAAATGCGGTCAGATATAAGCCACCACGGGCCAGCATGTGTGCCTTAGACAGATGGACGACATATGTCCGTGGGCGTCCCTATAACTGCTTCCATGCTGAAAAAAATCTGACCATTGTGAACATTGAAATGATCCTGGCAGAAAATATTTTTACAGCAGTCCAGGGCCATATGGAAGAACCATTCATTAACGCACACAGAGGCACCCATTCATGAATGTATTGTCCGGCCCTTTTTTTTACACAAACACAGAAAGATATACTAGATATCAATATTCAGCTCCATTTACAAACATGAAATGCTTGCATGGCATTGCATTATACCCCACTTGTTAATTTAGGTGTGTGTTCTTTGAGTCTGGCTTGAGTCACTCAGTGTATTCCGCATGATTACGGTGGACCTCATTCCATCTGGTTTGTGCTTATGTGAATGGCATATTGCAACATGCGAATTGTAGAATTTAAAGGAACTATCACAGCAATCAGAACAGAGTTCCATCAACTCTGACAGTGCTTATACGAGTCCAGGGAAGGCCAGGGAAGAGTTGATTTAAGGCTACAGCATAAATATAATACAAAATTATTCGGGTGGACGCGCACTTCATTTTTTTTAATGATAAAAAAGTGTATTATTATTATTTTACTGATTATCAATAGTGACGCATATGTGTGAAAGAAAAGTCACCCGTGATCACATCGTGTGTATCACAATTTAGTCTGCATCTTTTAAAATACGGCTGTTTTGGGGCACAACAAATGATACCAGATGGGTTGTTAGACTTAGGGTGTTGACCTGTGTCTCATCACCGATGCTTAAGCGTGGCACTGTTTGGATTATGCTCTAAGCAACTGCTCAACAACCTTTAATTTGTTTACTGGTTTAGAAATAAGACCACCCTCGTCTCTGTTTACCGTAGTCCGGCACGACTATTTATTTAATCAATTTGTTTTCCTAAAACGAAAAAATACGAACCGTTCTGTTTTTGACGTTTGACGCTGTTGATTATTTAGTCGTTCATGAATCATATGCTGAGATATTAATGTCTTCTTCGCACGCTCCGGTCCTTTTAAGCTTTGGTGAAAAGCCTGCTGGTTAACTGGCTATCGGCAGGTACAGGCAGTGTTTTTCACGAGCCGTGTATCAGCGCAGTGTGGTTACAGCTGGAAAGCTGGGTGACAGGTGGGAGTAATGTAACAGGCTACAGTTACAGGGTGCTTCCTGGGAGTAACCAATAATACAAGCTGTCCTGAAATGAAAAATTACAGGCTAGACCGCGCACACTAAACATTTCCATTACACACTTAGCTCTCTAAAGGCATCATATAAATGCTACAGGGTTTTCTGCTTTTGTTTGGGGGGTTTTTTCCACCAAACTGCGCATAGAGTTCTGATTTAAAATAACGGCAGCAATAAAAGCAATATTTAGTAGTTTCATATTAACAAAATTTTCGTCCTCTGTCAAACATTTTTCTAATAAATAATCAGATACTGCCTTGCAAAACACTTTTAAGAAAGTACATTTGCTGTAGGATATACTTGGTGAATAATTTTTTTCAGATATAGCCCCAAATTTAGTTCATATCTAAAAACATCAAGAATAAACCAGCTTTGGGTCAGGTCTGAGATAGTGAATATGGAATCTAAACATAAATAGCTATATTCCATTTTAATGCTGTTGGCCTGAAACCGATTCAGGAGATGGGGCCGCGTTTTTGAAAAGGGGGTCCTTTGATTGAGAAATCAAAGGTTATAACAATTGTGGAATAATTGCCTTTGCTTTGGGTAAGGGAATAAGCCCCCAAAAGTGCCTTATCCTTAGCTGCACAGGCTTACTGAGGCACTGCGGCTGGAACAAGCAGTTGACTACAGTGGTGCTGCTATTTATAGCCAAAGTACACCTCAACACAGTAAGATTTCATTATTAGTTTAAACCCTTTTTGTGTTTTCACAAAAGAAAAGGACTACTTCATACCAAAGATATTAATGATAACCACTATTTTGCTGTATTTTCACTTCTGTGGGCAGTACTCTAAAAGTGTTCCTCCAAGCCAAAGTTTGCCCTCTGAGTACTGAATTACAATTACAATTCCGGGCATGCTTTAACGCAATGAAGTGGAATCACACCACCCCCTTCTGTGTACAGCAAGATAAATAAACCACACTGGCTTTTATATTCCTCTCCTGGGACATGGACTGCAGCTGAGAAACTCCATCTATAAGTGGTACAATTGGTAGGACTTTTGTCCTTTGCGACCACCGTAAATACCAGGCCACCAGGAGATCACTGCCAGAGGAGGAATGAGCCAGGGCCAGAGAGGCGTGCTTACTGGCTGGAATGCCGTGGACAACGCGCTGCGGCCCGCAGGTGATGGACACGTCCTCCTGGTGGGTGCAGTCATGCTTTCCCCACTCCCGGCGGTGGCAGTGGGACAGGGCCGGCTCCTTCCCCGTGCAGCTCACGTCGTCCAGCAGGATGGGCCCCGTGCCCGCCCCGAACCGCTGCTCCGCCGTGCCCTCGCTGTGCCTGTCAAAGCCAAGGTTGACATCGCACCTGTGACATCCGTGGCCCCCATGAGTTTTTTGCAGTAAAAAAATGAATTGGTTTGACAGACACCAGAATCCGGCCACACGTCTGCACCCCTACAAGCAGGGGGTGGATAACCCAGAGACGCTGGTGCTAAGCTCCTGGAAACTGACATTAACACTCGTGACACCGGCGCCGCTCACAGTTAAGTTAGCCCCAGGAGATACTGAGGGGGAGGATCACTTTGGACACACTACCTAAATCCCAGCTGTCTGCAGACCACTTGAGTGTTGGAGTCCGTCCAGCCGTCATCACACACCGTGCCCCACTGGCCCCTGTAGTACACCTCCAATCGCCCTTCGTGAGTGCCTGAGCCGTCTACTAGACGCAGGGAGCCGTCTGGTAACCAGAGCGTGACAACAGCAGGGTTATTATGCAGTGTTAAACTCCGCCGTTTACCAGGCACTCCCTTGGTTTGTTCAGCCCACAGCTTGGAAACAATCAAAGGTGTTTGAAGGAGCGTGAAGGATCTGAAGCACAGAACTGAGGATTATGCTATACTGCTGACAGAATGAAACTGAGAGCAACTTGACAGAAGTCAGAGCGTGTGAACAGCGATACGGCAGAGCACGTTAAAGGTGAAGAGCGTGGACGTAACGAGTGGAGCAGGCCAGCTCCCCGGCACTACCTGCGAGGGGGGAGCAGGAGACCCCCGCATCCTCGCGGTGCTCACAGTTGTGTTCGCCCCACGGCCTCTTGAGGCACTGCTCGATGGACAGCTCGTTGCCCGTGCACTGCACCTCGTCCAGCAGCACCTTGCCTGCCCCCTGGCCGAAATGCGCCTGTCCCCACGCCTTGGCGGTCCCACTGTTGGAAAAAACGAGCTGTTACTCTCGCTGTATCGCACAAAAGACCGCTGCTCGGAAGTTCGCGGAAAAGCTCTAGTGAAAAGCAAATACAGGCCTAGAGGATGGTAATCAAATGAAATTATTACATCTGATATGAGTTAAAAACTATTCTTTGTTAATGTTTTTTTGCAACCCGATCACGTTATAGAAATCGAGTTTTGCATCATGCGAGCAATGATTTTATCTGTGAGTAAAAAGTGGGCCTGGTTAAACAATGGGTATACTCCGGAGGAAAAGGCATCTGGAAGGAGATGGTTAAGAATGAGTGGCCTTCACATCCACCCATTCTCGATCCAACCATTAAAAAAAACATTTGCCATTTGTATTGAAAGCGCTGTTGAAGCGTTTAATAGGAACCAAGCAGGAACAATGGGCTTGATTCATGGTTTGACCTCGGGGGTCCCAATTTTCCTTTCTTGCCTGTTCCATAAAACCCTCAGTTGTGTTAGAGGAGTTCCTAATGAAAATAGCTCACATTTTTATGCAGATGGTAAACTGGACTTTCGTGAGAAGCCTCGCTGACATTTCAATTGCTTTAGTTATTTGTTTCCAATGCTATGTGAAAAATTTCGATCTTAACATAGTTTTAGCACATTTCATTCATATCTATACAACATTCTAACTTACTGATAGCACCAATGCAATACTTTCTGCCATAAAACAATAAGAAGGTGAACAAGCGACCACAGCAATGCGAAGGTTAGTTACCCGAGACCCAGCTGCCTGCAGACCACCTCTGCGTCAGCGTCGTCCCACTGGTCGTCACACACCGTGCCCCACTGGCCGGCGTGATAGACCTCCACCCGGCCCTCGTGCCCCGAGCCGCCCCCCGACAGACGCACTTGGACGAATGCGGCCGCTGGAGCAGAGACAGGAGACAGAGACGGCCAGGGCTCAGTGAGGGCTCAGTGCACTCTCTCTGCTCACAATCAGGCACACAAAGCTCACTGAAGTCTAACTGGAGACAGAGAAAACAGTACACTGTCACCGGTTCCTGGAACTGCATGCTCAATAGTTTCCAAGGGTTTAAGGACTTTCATGCATAATAAAAATACTGATAACCAATATGCATTTGGATATAGGCTGTATACGCTTTTAAAATGTGCTGATATTTAAGAATGAATTATAATTATGAATTATTTTTCCCATATACGCCACAACTGAAGATTTTGGTTTTATTTTATAGAAGCCTTCTCATTTCCAGCGAAATGACACTCTAAAGAGGACCTGCCAAGAGTGGCATGTGACAGGAAGTAACACAGAACCCACGCGTAATGGAGAGGAGGAAGTGGAGTAATGTCTAACCTTCCTGTGGGGTGCAGGAGACAGCAGCTGCCTGTCTGTTGGCACACTCCCCTCCGTTCCAGACCATCTTGGGACACTGCAGCAGGTCCTCCTCGTGTCCTCTGCATTGCACAGAGTACCAGTGGACCGTGGCAAAGTTCAGCCGGGACAGGGGGCTATATCTCGCCCGGCTCTTATACCTGATCGATGAGAACAAACCGGTCCAGATCGCTACTTTAAATTACCCACGCTGACACTTACAGTATGGACTGGTGCCGTTATCGTCTAATTCTGCAATAGACTTTCCCCCCCCGTGACAGAAAGTTATTCAATTCAAATCTGTGATTATTGGTTTTCAACTATTTTTCCATTATTAAAGTTATGTTTGGGGGGAGGGAGTTTAATATCTGTATTATGTGAATAAATGTTCTATTTTTTATAACTGCAAGTTATAAAGTTGAGAATCACCCAGACGAGATCCACAAAAATGCACATAAATTTTCATTAGCGTTTCAATAGAGCATAATAATTAGAACTGCAGTAATACATATAAATACACATTGTGCACCATCCCACTTTTGTTGAAACTTAAAATAATTATGAAGCACCAGAATTCAGATATACTTATTTTCAACGGAATGGTACATTGGACAGCTACCTTTAAAATAATCAGTTTTTCAATGGGTTCTGAAATTTCAATGAAAAAAAACGAGTGTTGCCATGGCTGGTTTATATCCACAGCCCCAGTGCTTTCCACAGCATAAGCTCAATAATGAACTTTGAAGCTGAATCTGTCAGCGGGAGATAGATGTCTGTGTCATTATATCAGAACCACGTTCCCGGGGGAAATCATATGCCTTTCTATAGACACTATCCCAAGACTTTGCTACTTGCACCAGCATTAATTCTGACACCCCGGGACCTAAAATATTACCATCTGTGTCACATCCACAGGAACGAAAATCTTGAAGGGTGAATACTGCTGGACATGCAGCCGCTTGGAAACGGGTGGCTGGTTTGCAGGGGACCGCACAGGCTATTTATAAGCCAATAGGTAACAGCCAATAGCCAACAGGCAACACACGGCCCATTTAGTGATATATGATTAGTCTTCTGCGTCACCGGAAGAAAGACTAAACACATACATTCGAAAGATCAAGGGAAAACAAAAAATTACCCCTAATTTGTTTGTGCTTTTTGCGTCATAAATTGTATCATACAATGGTGGTTAAAACACAGAATTAGAACCACAGATTTTAATAGTGTCCCTTTAAATGTATATTTCACATTTATAAAAATGTACTCTTACAACGTTCTCTATTCTCAGTACTGTTTCATTTAACTTGGCATTTCACCTGGATTTTGTTTTTCCTCTTCAGAATGCATTACTATACGGATTAGAAATCCGGAAAGAAAAATACTTTCTTTATCCTTTTCTGTAAACTACTTTGTGTCATGATAAATGCTGATTACTTCAAAACATTACCTTATTTTCCCTTTTTTATTTTATCAACCTCCTGGAGGAGGATTTTTTGAGTAAGCGAGTTTTCAGTGTTTTGTTTAAAATATCACTACCGATACATCAACTATTCTATGGCCTTTTCCTAAGAAATACTTTTTTTAAACAAATGGCCCAATACCTATTGTTCTACCAGAGCAGTAAGAGGCTTAACCAGTCTCAGTGATTAATGAATTGAGGGGGAAAAAACAGGAATGTCCACTCTGTCGGACAGGACCAACTTCAGGAGAGTAAGCATCCATTTTCTAATTCCAGATTAGAGAAGATTCCAGATTTTTTGTCTCTCTTTCTTTGCTCTCCTTACCCGTGCCCCAGCTGTCGGCAGACCACAGCTGCGTCCTCATCCTCCCAGCCGTTACTGCAGATAGCACCCCAGACTCCATTCAAATACACCTCCACCGTGCCCTCCAGCTTGGTCCTCCCACCTTGCAGACGCACTGACCCTGAATGGAAGCATCAACAAAACCAGATTATTGAGATAGTTGATAACAAACACCTGGAGCAATGTTTGGCGATCACCAATGAGAGAGCGCCATCAAAAGGGCACAAGACAGTTTATCAAAATAAGGTTTACATATGCTGCAACTTTGCATCGGTATCTGAATTACCATGCCACTCAGTTGAATTACACTTGGACACTGCTCAAAGTTAGGAACATATATCAGCCACATTGTGCAATATTTTCCACTGCTCACTTGTAACAAAGTATTATATTCATTGAAACATTAAGAATAATGAGGAATGATAGGCTCCACATTTTCAGATCCCTGGAGGACAATCACTGTTGTGTCCTTGAGCAAGACACACTCATATGGTGGTCTGCTCGATCAAATTAACGTAATTTTTTCTGGTACACCAGCTGTTAATACCACACCTTTCGCTACTAAGTAATTAACTATACAAGTCCTCGTTGATTTGACAGATTTGGTAAATAAATCTGTCAATCTAAAAATGAGAGAAAATCACAACGCAATACTATGCTCACTGAACAGTGAAAGAATAGTCCCCTGGGTTTCATATAGAATAAATTGCTTGATGACTCAAGCTTTTTATTTGATTAAATTTCACAAATGGAAATATGTTATTCATGTTACATCACAGTGGCATTCACAACTATAGTTTGCATAATCCCATAAAAGTTTTTTTTTTTTCCTTCGCAAAAGCCATACGAAACCGTGAAACAAAACCCGTTCACATGCTTAAATCCCTGGATAACTTTTCCTAATTCTAATTATTGAGTTCATCCCTTAAACTGCTTTTGTTCCCCTAGCCAAGACCTGGGTACCCTATGTATATATATTTTTAAGATTATTGCCGTTGAGATGAAGCCGATTTAACAACATGAATGAGCAAGAAGTCACTTGGGGCCTCAGTGATGTTCCCACTGTAACAGACACTGGTGAAGAATCTCTGGCACTCAGAGTCATTCCGTGTCATAAGCACAATTCAGTACATCTGGCGTGCGTTTCTAACAGTCCTCGGATTGAGCAGTGGGACATAAATTGCATGCACCTTTAACACATGTGTCATATTGCTGCATGGCTTGGTCACCTGGCAACTCACATGTGAAATGGAATTCTAGGCAACAAAGAAATGCTCTATATAAAGGAACTAGTGCTCTGCCCATGGAGAACCTATCTGGGTTCATGTAAATGCAGGAATGATTCATTTAATAATAAATAGACAATCTTGTTGACATAACCATTTGGTTATAATTTTCAAATACCATTTTGAATGAGGAGCTGCAACAGATTTAACTAATGTGTATATTTTAACCATTTTTCCTAAAAACACATCCCAGGTTCCCCCAGCACTGTACAATATTGGAATCAAAGGCCCTTGGGGTAGCTTGATCAGAAGTTATATCAGTCTTCAGTGAGCAGGCCTTTTCTATGTTTTCCAGTCATTTAAAACAGTTTAGCTTCGTTTTTGTTTTATGTATTTGGACAAAAAAAAAACATCTTCTTGTCAAAATCCCAGCATTCATTCCTGTCATCGCGGGTTTGACGAGAACACATCTGATAACACCAAAATAAAGCAAATAAATAATGTTTGTTTAACTTTTCATATCATTTCATATGATACAAATATGATTTTCGTGTAGTTAGTTTTATCTTTAACGAAATGTATGTGAACAATCATGTAAAAGAACCACGTAGTCTTTTGTAACGGTGAATTTGTACCGATTAAAATTACGCATCGGGTATAAGAAAAAAAAACACTCAGATTCAGATCAGATATATATATATATATATA
>JAOVYW010073295.1:6760-16972 GCA_025775045.1 Hiodon tergisus
CCCACTTTTTAATGGTCCCTGCTCAAGAGAATTTAAGAGACACGCAATCTCCATACGTCATACACCTCTGCGAGATATAGACCAATAAAAACGCAAGAATGTTACGCGGTTCCATTACATACTTTGGGCCGTTGTTATACCTCATCCAGAGACAGCATGGCTGCGGACATGAGATTACCTACAGTTCGGAAACAAGGAACTTTATCGACTTCTTTACTGTCTGGCTCTGACGGCAAACACCTAGTTGTTCCCGGGGATGTTATCACATCTGATACGGGTTTCATGCGGTAAACGATTTTTTTTAACGAAGATTTGATTTCGGTTAGGGATTGGTTTATTATCGTTAAAAAAGCGAAATAGCTTTTTATTATCACCTAAGTGTAATTTTGTATGCAATTTATTATTATTTATTAATAATATTTCCCCTTTGTTTTTAGTAGTAAGATCAAGATTATGTGCAGTTTGTGATTTGCAATGGCAATTTCTAGTTTTACAGAGTACAGTGTAGGACGAATAGGCACGCATATGCCTAATAAATACAAGTTTTCTGTTTCAGCTGAAGGTGGTGTCGCCGTATAATCACGTTGGCCTGCCAGCTGTTAATAGATCTCTAAACGAGGGGGGTAAATTAAATGATAATCTCTGTAGATTATATAATACAGCCTGCATTGTATCCCTACAAACCACATATCCCCTATAAAGGAACTGAAAACAAAACGGCAACGCAGGATATGGTGAAGACTGAAATAGTGTTTGAAGTAGAGTCGTTGAACTTGTAGCTAACTGCTGGGGCCTTTCTTCTTAGGGGCCATGGTACCTATATGGATGAAGAGAAGTTGACAGCCTCTGTGGCCGGGGAAGTAGAGAGGGTAAACAAGCTTATTTGTGTGCGGCCTCTGAAGACCAGGTGAGTGACAAGCAGATGCTGTGCTCTGAATGACAATTGCTAATGTTTGCCCATCACTATAATGAGCCGATATGATATCTTTTTAAAAATTTTGATTCCCAGGTTTAATGGTGAAGTGGGAGATGTGGTGGTTGGACGGATCACCGAGGTATGAGACTGCTAAATTGTAAAGTGGTGGCTAAACCTCTGTCCTCAGGCCTAAGTTATCATGCTGGTGATGAACGTTTGTGTATCCGTCTCCAGGTGCAACAGAAGCGCTGGAAGGTGGAGACCAACTCTCGCCTGGACTCTGTGTTATTGCTGTCGTCCGTGAACCTGCCTGGGGGAGAGCTGGTAAGCACTTGAAACAAGTGTATATGGGAGGAACCTGATCTTAACAGCCGTAGTGGGATTTTACACATGAGTCTTGCATTGCCCCCCTGTGATCTACGAATGAGTCTTTTAATTCCCTTTAAAAGTTTTTTGTTTTTGGTTCGACCTTCTCGGTCCTCGCACTGTGTGTTTCATGGCTGCTATAGTAACATGTTCACGAATGTGCAGAGGCGGCTTTTGTTTGAGACTTGCTGTGAGTGCATCTGAGGTCCGCTTAACGTTGACTACTTTGTGGCTCTGTCAGAGGAGGCGTTCAGCGGAAGACGAGCTGGCCATGAGGGACTACCTCCAAGAGGGCGACCTCATCAGTGTATCCTTTGACTAAGGACTGGCCACGTGGTGTCGCTCCTTGAACACGAGCAGTCTGAAATGGATACCCAGCCTCAAAATTCTCTCCTCTGCTGCATGTCTGAGGGGTGTAGCGGCAGCAATTGACTACACATTGACCGGGGAACCTGTGGGGTTTCTGTGTGAAATTTGTTTTGTTTTGTTTTTTTCCCCCCTTAACTGTACCCATCTCAGGCCGAGGTGCAATCTGTGTTTTCTGATGGAGCCCTCTCTCTTCACACCCGCAGTCTAAAGTATGGAAAGGTGAGGTGCTTCACTGCGTTCTGTTAAGCCACAGATAAAACAAGCACTGGTATTTGTAGATTGCAACAGCAAATCCGTATATGTAACAATCTGAGTCTTCCTGCTTTCTTCTTTGCTCTGCCTGACCCGGGTGGCCGTCCACAGTTAGGGCAGGGAGTGCTGGTGCACCTTTCCCCCTCCCTGGTGAAGCGACAGAAGACGCACTTCCACCACCTGCCGTGTGGTGCATCGATTATCCTGGGTAACAATGGCTACGTGTGGCTGTACCCCACCCCAGGGCAGCAGGATGAGGAGGCAGGGGGATACTACACCAGCTTGGAGGTGCGGACTGTTTTAACTTGGTTTTCACCGTTAAATAAGAAATCTACATTTGTGCAGTTTCGGCAAAAGAAGCTCGCTGTGAAATGTCTTTCATCCCTAATAGCGGTGGTTATAATTGGTAGAAGTGAGATCCTTTTGGCTTGGTTAAAAAAGAAAAATGGGGATCAAGTAGAATTTTCTAATGTCACACTGTAAAAGTGGCTAACGATGTCTTTGGACTGTGAAGGTTTAAACGCTTTGGTGGTTCCAAAGTCGGTCGTATACCATCGTCTTTGGGATCGATGCTGATGTTGTTACTCTGTGCTCTCCTTTTCCTTTTCACTGCATGCTGGGATCCTTGGGATCTGTGCTTCTCCTTGCCCCGGTCCAACCCCTCTTCCTCCTCTAAGCCCGTGTCCCTCTCGGACCGGGAGGTGATCTCCAGGTTGAGGAACTGCCTGCTGGCCCTGGCCGCTCACAAGGTGTTGCTGTACGACACTAGTGTGCTGTACTGCTACGAGTCCTCCCTGTCACACCAGGTAACATAGTCTTCTCTATCTCTTCCCCCCCCCCCGTTCAATTCTGGGAATGTTGGTATGGGAAATGGGAATTTTTAGCAAGCCGTACCTGGGATCATGCTTAACTGTACAAATACCGAAATAAATTATTGTGGTGGTACGTCAGCCCTTAAGCGCCTTGAAAGTTTTCTTCGATTCTCTCGTCCTTTTGTCTAGATCAAGGACATCCTTAAACCCGAGGTTATGCAGGAAATAGTTGCAGAGACGCGGCAGCGACTTTTGGAGCAAGTGGCGTAGCGGGCGAAGCACTGCGGGTGCGTAGTGATGGAATCTCTAGCCACATCCCTGATAATTGTGTGCCGTGTCTTCTGTTGGCGACAAGGCTGTTGCTTTGTGAGAAGAAGCCCCATGAAAGACTTAATTTCCGGTGCCACTTCAAGTCTCACCCATTCTCTTTTCCTTCACCTCCAGTTCTGCTAAACCGTTATCCCCCCCCCCCCCCCCGTTAAGGGTTAAAAGGCCTCTGAGGATGGGTTACCTGGGACCACATCTTTTTGAGACTGTTGCCAATACCAGACAAACTTACTTAAAATTATTGCCTCTCACTCTGTGGAAAAAATAATAAGTAAAAAAAAATAAGACATTAGGTTAGTGGAAAGTTATATTGGTTCTACTGACGGATGGCTCTTTATTTTTAATTTTTTAAAGTAAAGTTTAGGTAGAACTTGATATTGTAATGTTTTTGCATAACAAATCTTGTAAGGAATAAATGTTTCAACAAGTTATCTTAACCTTTATTTCACTCCTAACAATTCGCACAGGAATGTAATGTTTAAATGAATTTTTTCCCCACAAGGGGGCGCTTCCTTTAAGAACTAAAGTTACATTAGATGACGATTTTTTCTGTACTGGAAAATAATGGTAATAGTGCAGGTTATACTGAATAATTGTCTTTTTGTTGTATAACCTGCGTTAAGAATAAATTTTTACTTAACTACACGTGGTCGCCTACTGTGTAAAATTACGGAAAATGGTTTATGGAGAATATTCGGCGTACCATTCATGATTAGTTTGCTTTTTATGTTATGGAAAACGTCCTCCTCCCCGTTATCCTCTAACATTTATACTGTTATAGAGCGTTTTGCTTGTTCGTCCAGTACTAAATCTCTTCGTGTAGGTATACGGAGGGTTTAGTCGGGGATTAAATTTGTTTAGGTGTGCATTTTAACATCTAGACGCGCACATATGTAAACGAAACTTGTGTAGGTTGTTTGCCCTATAGTATATTTTCTTCATTTCACGAGTAATTCTGTTGAACTACGTCGCCAATAACACATCGTCCAATTTAGCATTCAGTAATCGTCACCACCACGTAGATCACCAATAATATATGCACGTATGAATCCTACATTTATATTATTCGCACATTTACACTATACGAGATGACTCTTTTGAACGGCATAACTAAAGAAAACTTGTAAATACTTGCTACAAGTCCAAAAGGTTACATTGGACAATTAGAAGAGTAGTTTAAAATTGTAAAAGTGAAGTATTCTAAATGTTACACGCTTCTTTTAAAGGGGCTGGTGTTAATGGGTTATTTTCGGTTGTGCAATTAAATTAATCTTCACGGGAGCAGAAGCGTGACGCAAAAAAAGTGTCAAATTTCCAGGTGTGCCTCTCCGTGAAGAGAAGATTGAAAACCACACTGGAAGCTCCGTGTGTCGCATGCGCGCACATGTTGTGACGTCAAACGCATCCACCCCAGAAGTAAACTTCCCTGCGTACGGAAATATGGCGGCTGCTATTCGAATCTAAACGAAATGTAAATGTTTTTACTTTTAACGAGATAAAACATATTATAGTAGCAAATATATCGCAACGGGGCACCGTAAGAACCTACAGCGACAGAACGGAGTTGCGACAACTGCTTGACAGCTCACTGGAAGATTTGGAAGACGCACGGTACCTTAATCTTTTTAAGTGGTGTCCTGAGTTTGGGTGCATTTGCAGCCCTATAGATCAACCCCAGGGATCACGGAAACTGTAGAGCGACCAAGGATCCATCAATCCTTATAAAATTGCTCTTGGTTATTCCAGGGTCTTGTCCCTAACAACGCAAGCTCTACGTTTGTCGTTTAAATGTCCTAACTTGAATTGTAGTGGTAGTCTGAGTTTATCAAAAAATAATAGTGTAAAATCTATTGTGATTAAATTAAAAGCCATTTACACACAACGCTTCCGGAGCTGACATAACCACACGGTTGCCAGCTAGCTATAGTGCTGGCCATTTAACATTCATGCAGTTTTTAATGGCTATAGCTGGGTTCACTAGCGAATTAAACTTCGATGTTTTTACGAACAAGTGTTGAGATTTGTATTCGCAATATTAATTTTTTGGCTAAAACTTCATGATGAACCTGTCCGGGTCCGCATTTAATGCAATCAACTAAACGATGTTGCTATCTTGCTGGTTATCCTATTTGTATATATTTTTTATATAAGACATATATGAAATATGCTAGAGAAGTACTCAGTATTGGTAAACATAGATCTGGGACATGATTTATCCTCTATTTAAAACAGTCTCTTGTTAGACAGCGGACATCTGTAAATGCGAAATGGCATCTCAGACCAAAACATGTCGTGGAGAAAGACATACATAAGCAATGCAACCCATTTATGATAGAACATTTAATTAAAAATAAAAGTTAGTAATCTTGAGTAAAGGTCTAAATTAGGGAGAAGATGGACACCCACATTGACAGCTGTGATATATTCACCCTTCTAATGTGAAAAGCATCTTTTTAATGACATATTTATCGCGAATAAAGATATATTTTGCAACTCCGAAAGAACATGTAGGTGTGGATGTTATATCAGAAGGAGACATATACGATTAGACACTGCAGTGATTTATGCCTTTATTTATTACAACTTAAGTGCCTCTGTGGCAGGTGGTATTTGGTTCCACTGGTAAGGCATGTTCCTGCTGTTTATATGTGGTTTGGATTAACTATCGTTGAGATGTGTACTTGTAGTACTAGTAGGTAACTGTGAAATACACTACCATCAGAGATTCTGTTCTTACTAACAGTTGTTCCCCTTTCAGGACTTGTCACACTTGTCATAGCCCAGATGTAAGTTCGCTGTAAAGTGCGCTTGGATTATGTTCTAAATTTGCTTTAGGACACCTTTAGTTTATTCTGTTTTAGTACGCTGTACACACGAGTAAGCTTTTTAAGTGCCTTTTCATTAACTTATAAGAAATATCATATATCATATAAGAAAGTTTAAAACCTAGTCTTATGTTACTGACTGCTAATTAACACTAAATCTGATTGTGCTGTGACGATAGACCTGTTCTATGCATTGGGTCGTGTGAAAACTACTGGACTGGACACTACTGTACCATACCTGAAGTCGTCAGGCTCTATGCTCTCTTGCACTGCCAAGCACCAGAAAACGTAACATGGACTTCAACGGAGCGGTCAACGAATGAGGAGGAGAAGTCCTTCTAGGAGAAGAATCCTAGACAACAGTAGCTGCAGGCCTCCTACCGCAGCCGCCAAACTTACACCTCATTCTAGTTCGGACCTGCAGTGCAGAGTTGGAGACCCTCTTGTGAGCTGCCCTTGTTCCCCCCGGTTCTGACCACACGGACAAAGGACAATCTGATTGACCCCTGGCGGACTGGACGCCAGGTCCGGAGCCATATCAACCCGCGTCCTGGCGGCGCCCCAGTACCAGTTTTATGGGGCAGCAGCCAGGGAAGTTTGCTGGGGACCAGAGGAGACCGAGTCTGCCGACTCTGCCCTTCATCAAGGGGGGGAAGAGGGACTTGTCTCGGTATGGGCCCCAAAACTGCAACATCTTTGTGGTGCACGGTAAGCTCCGGGCATCTCTGCCGTCTCTCCCTTTGCTATTTTATTTTATTTCTTCAGAACCAAGAACCAGCCATCTTTTATTCTTTTCTAAATCGAGTCTATAAAGGAAACTGAAATCTCTTGAACACATGCCACCAGAGGGGCGAAATGGCTCAGCCAGTTAAGGTGGTCGCCAGATTGAGACTGAGCCCTGGGCTTTGCCTGGTTTGTTTCATTAGCCACTCTCTTGCAACAAACAAAGGTTGATGGCAGAGGAAGTGCCTTTGTAGGGTTAAGTTCCCCCCATTTAGTTCTCTTTTAAATGTGTGCGGGGGTGTGCATGTGTCCAAGTTAAATATAAGAATAGTTTACTAAAGCCATAAAAGCTTCATACTCTGCTTGGTACAACTGCTTTCATTCTCCTGGAATTCAAACATGCAGCTTTCTGGTTGGAAGCCCTGTTGCCTGTCTACTTCTTTGCACTGTTTCCTTAGCAGCAAATCCCACAAAACCATCTGGACACCCAACCACCACCGTATACAAAATTCTGCGAAGCACAGGAACTGACCCCCTCACTGCAGATAACCTATTGGCTTCACAGTGCGGAGTCTTTAAACATTCATGCAATGGTGGATAACGCTCTGTGATGTCAGCTGACCAGGTTAGCCTCATAAGACCTGAGGTGTCATGTGATAGGCCCTGTCAGTTGGGACTTGCAGGACGGAGTGGTTCTTGCAAAAGCGATCGCTGTTGCAACAACAGGAAGGGGGTGATGGGAATCAAATGAGACTTGTTGTCACGAGTGAGAAGGAAGAGGATACTAATTAATCTTCGGGTAGGTGACGCCACAAGGTTTTTTGCAGTACAGTTACAAAAGGGTTTCAAGAGGATGTGAGTCACGGAGAAGGGGAGAGCTTATGCCACCTCCTCTCCCACCCCCTCGCCCAGCCGCTTACAGAGCATTTGACTACGCACCTCGTCCGTCTGGTCTGGAGCTCTGAGACGTAGTGAGCGCAGGGGCAAGTGCGAACGTGTCTCCATCCACCTCTAGCGCAGACAGTTTCGCGGAACAGGCACGGCGCATGAGAACCACAGAGTGCTACTCGGGGGGGATGTTTAGTTTTACTCTGTCGGGAGAAAAGCGCTTTTGCTAAACAAAGGTTAAAATCCATTGCTTTAGGCTTCTGGTTAGCAACCCTTTGCTGTGAATGCTGTTTTGTACACAAATCCGCTCTGAGATTTCGAGGTCATTCACACTCTGCAGTGCTTTTTTTTTTTTTTTTTTTGGAAAAGGAAATGAATCTACTTTGCGAATGTGGATAGAGGATGGAGTGTGGAAGGAAATGCTGTTGCCCAAACCAAATCCCCCCCGGCTGGGAAACGCGTCACTGCGTGGGTCCATGTGCGCGCACTGGCAGAGGCACATTCCACGTTCCGTCATTGGATGACGGTCACTGCGTCACTCTCCCAGCATAATAAAACCCGTTGGTGTGTCGAGCTTAAAACACCGCTGACCAGAAAACACAGCAGTTACTGAGCAGTAATGTTTACGTAATCATGATTTTTTATTTCTAATCCATGGCCAGAGGAAAGCCCATTGCTGTCCATTTTCACTGTTCAGTAATTGCATCTGTGATGGCCTCTGCTTTTTTGATGCAGGCTGTCCTTGCATTGCGTCAGAAGGACGGTCGTAATACGTGGGCCAATACTTTGCTATGGCTATTATTAAGGTTAGGTACCTGTGTTAATGAGATTAAAAATGGTACTGGTCTGTAAGATGCTACACTGCAAGGGCATGTTGGGATTTAGAGTTTTATGTGAATTTGCTTTGCAGGGCTTGGGTTTTCTTTTGGAAAAGCAGTCATTCCTAAAGGTTAGCCTCTACTGTTCAAGCTATGCATGCCCCAGGAAATCGTCTTTAAAATCGTTGTTGCTGCTGTACACTTTTATGGATAATGTAGCCACAGCCTTTTCTTTATGCTCACAGTTAGTTGTTTGCATGGAAACATACACAGCTCCCGCCTCCCTACCCGTGCTTCTGTGGCTCTGTGGGAGGACCTCTATGCAGACAATGGCCTGCCACGCGTGTGGACTGCACCCTTGGAGTTAGTTCTTTTTTGATTGGAACTTTCGGAATCTGTGCAGTCTAGACACCAGAGCTCCCCCTGATCCCCATGGGTCTTGGAGACATGGGTCTATTTTTGACCTGGGGGCAGGCGCCTCCTTGCAAAATCTGCCGCGCGTCGGGTCAGCTGCTGGCTATCCGTGGCTGCGTCGTTAAAGTTGATCTCAAACGTCTTCCGTCTCCCCTTTTCTGTCTGTCTGTCTGTCTGTCTGTCTCTCCCTTTCTTCAGGAGTGGGCGATGAGTTATTTGACGGTTAACTCTCCGTGTCTGTTCTCAGTAGGTGTGCAAAGTGTCCCGGTTGATGCTATGTTAAAAGTGTTGTACAGAGACCCCTAGGTGTTCTTAACAGTCACTGCATTTTTACATTAGACAAACGGAAGGCTTTTCTATTTCCTCGTCTGGGGGTCTGGGGGTCAGACCCTTCCTTTAAACATGAGCCAGGACACGGTATCCCTTGGATTTCAGTTCAGGGTGAGACTATACACTCAACTTACAATGTGATATGAAAGACGGTGGGAATTCGATGGGAAAATCGTAAAGATGCCGCCACTGTATTAAACCGTTAGGTAGTAGGTTCTTTGAAACTCAGATGAAACCATATGGCTGGCGTGAAGGTAAACGTACATTTAAAGAAAGCAAATGCTTACACAATTGTATATTTTTATACTTTTGTATATCGTTTAGTCGTGATATCGGATAATCTGCGCGGGTCTACATGCTTGACTCCATCCATTCTCAAACAGCAGAACGGCGCAAAAAAGTTTCTTGTTGTTCTAAAAATACCGGTGACATTGTCCAAATCTGTCGTCATACGTAAGCTTCTTTTTTTTTTTTAAGCCCAAGAGCATAACTCTTTCACATTTTTATGTAGGTGGTACCTGGGGTTTCCTTCTTAAAACAGTGTCATGTTGACATATTCCGGCTGCGCTGCGAACTTCGGGGGCGTCGGAGCAGGTGTTCCTTCAGCTGGGGTATTGGAATCCCCCATCACTCTGACATCAGCTGTGTCCCTTCCCAGGTGCCTCCTGACCTTTCACCTTTATCTCTTCCGCGGGTGCAGGACACGCCGCACATTTTTCTGAAGTGTGCGGGGTTGTTGAGTGGAGGCGCCACATAGAGAGATTTCTCATTTTGAATTTCTGTGTTTGTTGGCAAGAGTCCTACCCAAAATTCTAGCCAGAAACGTTAGCTGTGTTCTTATGTATATATGCAGCGTCTAATTAATCTTAGATTAACGGATGGGAGTGTTAGGTTTAGAAATATTCATCTTGTCCGCTAAAAAGAGATTCTTAAGCCAATGTGAGCTTGATAGAGTGATGGAAAAGGGCTCTGGTTAGATATTTATACACATACAATTAAGTAAATTATAGTAAGTGAGTCAATACATAAAAAGTCAAACTTTGGACACGACTGGTGGTGCAATTTGCCCATTATGGTTAGAATTACTGATATAGTCTAAAAATAATCTACAGTCGTGTATATTTTACAGTATCTTATTAAGTGTGTGTTAAAAATCACAGGCTTTAAAGAAT
>JAOVYW010073296.1:0-20294 GCA_025775045.1 Hiodon tergisus
AGGTCTCTGACCTCCGATATTTATTTTCTGACAGAGGTTTGTGAAATGTGAATTTGCTCCTCGACGCGTGCATTCCGAGAACATCTGTTTCACCACACTAATCTGGCCATTTCTAATGCAGGAACCTTATGCATGTACTGGAATCTAAGCAGTAATACTTAATCTTTTAGACCTGCGGTAGTTTGTGGTCCCTGAGCGTGTTAACACGTCAGAGAGCGTGCCAACTGCCATTTGCCGTTATTAAGATGAATCTGTTGACAGTAGCACCTCCCCCAGGCGGGGCACTCCAGGTATGATTCAGGCTAATTATCAAATCATTGTTGGTTAGAACATACGGCCATGTTCCGCTAACAGCAGCCACAATACTCAGAAACGGTCAAAATGCGTTGGGTTGTGTTGAGTCCCATGTCCTGGCCCCGTCGGCTCACTCCTTTTACAAAGCATAGCAGCGGTGTAGACCACTGGTGTAGGTCATTCAGTAAACGGCACTGTTGAGAAATGGCGGACTGCGCAACACAGAGTACTGAAGAGTATTTTTTTAAATTGCTAATTGCTAAAGCATAATGCCCGTCTCTTCATAAAGGCTAGGAGATAGCTATGCGCTTGACGTCGTTGCTCGTGTTTACGTTGAAATGCCAGTAGTGCTATTTAGTGTAATTGTTTTTTTACATCGCTGTATGAGTGGTGCAATCATAATAAAATTACGGCATGGCCCAAAGTCTCTGTAAACCTCAATGCATTGCGTTCCGCCTGTTTCTGGGAACCAGCAGGGAGTCTTTCAGCGTCCTCACACATGCACAGACGCGTGCGCTCGTGCCCAACGTCACCGCAGCAAATACAGACCGGCTTGCTTATCTGGAACCGTTAGGACCGGCTGGAACCGAGGTCCTTTGTCTGCCTGATGGCAGGTCTATAAAACATCCAGTAACATGCTGGACGAAGCTGGACACCAAGATAAATTAAAATTGTCCTTTGCAAGTGAAGATTGTTTCTGCAGAGAGAGGCCTGCGCCCTTTGAGTACAAATGAGCACAAATGGTGTTATTGATTTAAATCAAAGCAATGTTTTCTCACTGAGTCATACAAACAGCATCGCTGTTTTTCAAGGAACAATTCATAACCTTGGCTTTTGACTCCCTACAATTCAGAACCAACTGAACAAATGAACTGCCACTGGACCGCTGTCTCCTGTGAGCTTCCTCAGAGATAAGTAGATTGACCTGAGTAAACCTATTATCGACAAAGTGTCCCCCCCTTAATATTTATTATTCCCCCTTGTGAGTAAAACACACGCTACTAGGAGTGAACTTGATTTTAAATTTTGATCTTCAAATAAATATGTTTAAAAACAGAGTTTGAAACATAAATTATCTCCTGGTTGAAGACCCCTGCTTTAATTGGCTTTGGGTGGCTCGCTGGGAGTCTGGGATTCTTTTGACGAAAAAGTGCTGTATTTTATGCATTTGAACAATAAAGTGCAGTTTAATTTGTGGGACCCTGTCAATGAAATGTTAACCTTGTTAAAAAGAAGTCATTCATTCATGAAGCAATTTACCAAAACCGAAAGGTGCGTGAGGCAAGGTCTTTTCATTGTGATGACGTCATGAGGGAAAAGATTCTACAATGACATCATCCTCTCTCCCGAGGCAGCCCGCTGTAAACCCATTGTGTTTGCACTTCTGTTAAGAATGATTCTGAACGAGAGATGAAAAGAAAGGAGTTTTTGTCCCTAAGGCGTGAATGGCATTGTCACTTCTTTAGAAAGAGTTTTTCCTTTTCACAAAACCCCGGGGATGACAGTGTGCCTCCTTGCCTTTCAGGTGAGGAGACAATCGAGGAAGGACGTGTTGCAGCTGAACACCTATGTGGCCTTGTACAGATTCGTACCTCAGGAAAACCAGGACCTGGAGATTCGGTCAGTAACAAACGCCAGCCTGTCTTAGGGAAAACTTGGCACACCAAATTGAAAGCGATTTCCACAAAGCTGGGCCCCAAGCAAAGACACATTGTGCGTCTCCGACGCTCAAACCTGCTTATCTTTGTCAAACACCCTTCTCCATGAGATGAATGTACCTGCTATCTATCAGGGCAAGATGTCTGTCTGTTTTTGATTTGTTTTTTACGAGTGACCTTGGTGATGCACTCAGCCGCAACACTTCTGCAAACAGCTCACAGTGCAGGCTCCCACATTCGTGGCCCAGATTGATATATTCAAATACGACTTTTACGACACAGTCATTATATGTTATATGTTCTTTTGGTATGGACTGAAATCTTCTGACAAGCAATGGTTCAATGGATTTGCCTGTAAAATGCTCTAAAATGCTGGAAAATTTCCTGACACTTTATTAAAAAACCGATATCATCTTTTAACAGGGAATTTGTTTTTATTGATTTCAGTTCCAGCCCCTGTTATAAGAGTACTTTCAGTGGATTTTACTAATACTGTAAAGTCTGCTGTAAAGAAAAATGAGCAACATTTGGGAACCAACACCTGGCTACAAGGAATACAGATATTTAAAACCAAACACTGACAAGCACAAAATAATGCCCTGAGGCCTCCAGCACGCACCTCACTGGAGTGTGTAAGAGGAGATCTCAGGACCTCCTCAATCCTCTCAAGTCTAAAGTACCTTTTTACACTTAGTTAACTTGGAGGCCTGACGGCTGTCAGCCATTCGCCTACATTCCCCAGAGTCATCACTGTTTCATTCAAAACTCTCTAACACCTTGGGAAAATCAGGAGGTTGCCTTGCTCTTTGCTACTGATAGTTCTGGCACTGATGGTCTGCACCTGCTTGATACATCAGCACCTCAGGAAATTATTTCTGGCAGAAAGTGACACATCCATAGTCCCCAGATACACACGTTTTTTAAAACCGATTTATCTCTCTGAAATTTGGGCTGTCCGGTGAAGCCTTTTGTTTTGAGGCATTGAAAGCCACAGGTTGCTTCCTATCCAGTTTTTCTGACAACATGGGCATGGAAGGAAGAGGCCACTGGCGGCTAGTCACCTCTCGGCTGCTGTCACTCCAGAGATTCAGAACGCTCGCTCAACAAGACAGTGCAGCGATGTGACCTTTCCTCCAATCCTGCCTTTCATCCAGAACGCACCCTCTTACTCTTAAGTAGCACAAATAATTAATGTCATTTTATCTGGCTTTTGTTGCAGGCCGGGAGACAGAATTGTACTGGCAGACGACTCCAATGAAGACTGGTGGAAGGTATAAGTGGGAAGATGGAAAGAGCCGTTACCTATCCTTAAAGACAGGACTTTCTTAAGAGCTTCTCGCGCTACCCCAGCTTGAAATAACTAACCCCACGTGGGATATTCGTCTCGCTCTAACAGGGCCTAGAAACAAGTCCGTCTGTAAACCATGCAGTGCTGTGTAAAAAAAACAGGCAGGCTGAACGTTAGATTTTCCCATTCAAATGCTGTCAAAGCCGCATCAGGAAATGCTCATTGTGCTTGAGCTGCTGTCACTTGCTGCTTTTGACTTGAATGCTAGTTTAGCTAGCTATCGTTAGCCGCGACGTGGGAACAGAAAGCATGATTTCTGGCTGCTGAAAACGCCTTTTGATACGCGCAGGGTTGTCACCTTTTGTTCCCTCTTTAAAAGAAAGTGAATCCCGGGGTAGCTGGTGGTGTTGTGGACTCGTAAACCAGTAGGTTGAAATCTGAGCTGAGGGACTGTTGTTGTACCCTTCAGGGAAGTATTTAACCCGATTTGCTTTTGTAAACATCCCACTGTGTAAATGGATTAACTTTAAAATAAAATGATAAGCCACACAAGTCAGTGCGAATAATGGTGTCTGCTAATCAATTAATTGGTGTGATCCTCGTGGATGCGTAGGTTGTTCAGGCTACGACAGCAAGACAGAAAAAAAGCTGTTTAAATAGACCATCTGCTGTAGTGTTTTACCCTCCACCTTGCCAGTGAGCAGCATTTCTCCAGATGGACGTGTTGCACCCACAAAAATGGTTGAGAATAGAAGTACAATGTACACGTTCAGTATCTTGATTTGACAAGCATGTTCAAATTACACATGCTTGCACGGTAATTACTGGAGCAAGACAAAGCCCGGCTCTAGCACATAACTACATGACAGACAAATTAGAGTAGAAATGCCACAGTGTGAATTACAAGGGCTTGCAGGGTTATCGTTCCCACTGGCAACCACCACAGTTTAACAATAATCATTGTGAAATTTGACCTTGGAGGGTCAAATTAGTTAGGTTCTTTTAAACAGAGTATTAAACCAATCACAAGCCATGTTTACATAGTTTTTTTAAATAATATTTAGTGGTAGATGACAGATTGTGTTTAAATTGGAATCCAGTTTTGGAATGTGGAATATTGCACAGGTTTTATTTTGTTAACTCAAATGTAATTATCTCTTCGATTTAGAACCATGGAATGTTCCTCAAAATGTAGCTTAAACTTCATTTAGCTTGGATTGTAGTCTTACTCAAATGATCTTACATGCAAGATTTGAGATGTTTTATAGTGAGATATTTCCTTTATGTCTTGTATGTCTTGTATGTTTTTTTAGATGTGGTTGATAAGATGTCTAAAAATGAAATATATATATATATATACACCCATGGAGAGAAATGTACACTACTTCCAATTTTATACTTTGCTAATTTGTAAAGCTGGATACAATTTTTTTTTCAGTACCTTATAATTATAATTATTATTATTATTATGACAAGATGGTTCCTCTGGCGGATTATTTCAGGGTGTGATCGAGGACAGGATGGGGTTCTTTCCCGCGTCTTTTGCCCACCAGGTTAGGGCTGGGGATAGAGTGTTCAGGTGCAGTCGGACGTTCGTCGGCTGCAAGGAGCAGGGACAGATCACTCTGAAGGAAGGACAGGTGGGTGGCCGGCACTCTCCAGAGGTGGGGGCTGGGTGTATTGACGAATTGAACTGAAGTAGTGCAATCTCAGACTAGGGCAGCCAAACCCAGGTGCTCTGGGGATTAATTTGATCTCGTTTCTGCCAGAGCATTAGTAATTTAAAGAGATCCCCAAAAGCTGCTGAACAGATGTTCTTTGGTGGTGCGTTCAGCTACACCGATATTCAACATTTTCCGTTGCTGTTCTAAACTTCTTGCGTTTTTGCTGGTTTTCTGTGAAAGTTTGCTGCCAGAGATAAACGTGGATTGATCAGGTGTAATCTTATTTAGAATAGTATTGTTTGCTGGATCGCTGTTAGTGTTTGCAAACAGAGATAAACATGGGTGACCAGGTGTCCTCCTTATTCGGATTAGTCTGCCAGAGAGAAAGCACAAACATCAGCGTGGACATCAAATAGATAATCTAGTTAGCCTAAGCCCCACTGCCCAGAGGCTGTGTCCAGGGTTTGCCAGACAAACTCTTGCTGACTTGTGCCTGCCAATCAGGAGCTCGTGATCCGCTTTGTTCATGGTGTTATTTGGCGGGTCGAGCAACCTGGCTGCCTATTTGGGCTTCCGTCCCAACAGTGAAATTCAGGATTTCCATGCATAGAGAGGTGAGGCCAGTTGAACCATGACAAGGCTTAGTCTAAAATTATTTTTGAATCGCTCAGTGACTTTCAAGCACAACTAGAAAAATAACCATTCCCTTAGTCGTTTTACCAAATGCCTCCCAGCGCGTGTGGGTTAAAGTATACAAATTTTTATGTGTCTTTTAAATGTGTTTTGATTTTGATTACTGGCTTGCTGCTGCCCCCTAGGTACCAAACATGAAGAAACATTATAATTAGTTATGGTACAAATAAACTATTATAAAAAATATATACTTGCAAGTCTTCTTGCAAGTCCCTAATGCAAGTCTTCTTGTATGTCCTGTCAGATTTGTGTGAGCGGAGAGGATGAGCACAATGGTTTCATCAGGGTGGAGAGTGGGAAGAAGAGAGGCTTCGTGCCTTGCGACGTCCTGGAGGTCATCTGAGATCTACTGGGTGGGGGAGCACTGCACACAACCCCCTCCTCCTCGATTACACAAAAATAAACATTTCAGCTCCTCTGGGCACCATCCACCGATCGGACCAATAGAACGGCCATTTTAAACAGTGATGGGTTCCTTGAGGGCCATCAGAGTGCGGTGGAACTCTGGAACATGCTGCTATGGGAACAACATTGTCAGAAATAGAACCCTCGTACAGAACAGTTTCCCTCTCCGCAGTTGGAGTACAGCCTAGGATGGAAAGCAAATTCTAGTTTGTGGGTAGAGTTGAATAGGATCCGTTTTTCCGGTCAAATCCTGTTTGTTTTGGGATTTTTTGGCTTGCCATTTTTTCTTGCCCCGTGAAACAGAATTGCAGTGCTTTAAGCCATTCTTGCAGAGCATGTGGGGAAATTTCGGAAGAGGACAGAGAGTGATCAGAGACTTTTATCAACTCTGGGTCCTGTGATATGACCTATGCTCTAAGTTAGACTGAAAGCTCTTGAGGAAGGAAGGGAACAAGATGTTTGTTTACACAATTTTTCAACAAGTTTTTAAATTTATACATTAGATCAAGCTTTACTTTATTTATTATTGGTTCAGCGGGGACTCTGTTTAAAGGTTAAGGTTATCAGAACATTCAGATGTACTAGAAAAAGATTAGGATAAAAGATTAGTCTCAAATAAAAACCTGAAAGACACTGAGTAAATATACTCATCACGCTCATCATGTTAGACAAAATCCATCAAAAGATAATTTGACAGCATTTGTACGTTTGTGAACAATTATCCACGGAACACAAAAGGTACAAAAAGACTCAGAGATGGGTGAATTTTAAGTGTGTAACACAATCAAGGGTTTCTTCTCTTCTTTGGAAAAAACTCGCCAATGATTGAATTCCCTCAGCAATTTAGAACTTCACTGAAAAAGAATTAATTTTGTTGCCATTTTTCTTTTTTGAATAATGAAAGTAAATTGAAACTAGCCCTTAAAATGTGAATTGGTTCAATATTTTATTTTGGTTGGATAGATGCCTTTGTTCTCTATATCAATCCTGACAGTTGCCCCCTAATAGAACATTTCACAATCTTGCTTCAGTACATCTCAATCATAGAAGACATATAGAATATCACAGAATTCTAATACACAATATTAAAAAATTGAATCGACCAAATATTATTCAATTTAAAATAAATGCAAGGGATTTATGGTCTAAAATGTCCACTATATGTGTGTGTGTGGTATCAGTCACTCCTTCTTGACAATACTGTTTAGGATTACAAGACAACTCCCAAACCCATCACTTCTCGTTATTTTAGGTGCCACAAATTAAAAGAAACGGCTAAATGAAGTGATTCCCCAGCCTCTTTGATTTCTGGGCTCCCTGCACTCAACCTTGGTTTTCAGGGAGGTCAATTACTCCTGTGTGTCTCTGCAGAATTAAAACGCCATTTATCAAAAGATGTGTGTCTCCATGCTTTTGGAACGAGATGAATGCCAATAAAAGGCTCCAAAAAACTAATTTTTGGGCACAGGGTAACAAGGGATAATGTGAAGGGGCGAGTCGAAGCCTAGACCAAGACAAGATGGTATCACGTAGCCCAACTGAGTCACTTGCAGACCAGCTAAGCTGTTCTGGTCCTGGCTGAATGAAAAGAAGGTTGTCTAATGTCCCTTCACTGTAAATTAATCTGTCTGGCCTTGGCCTCTGATGATTACAGGAGATCTTTATCTAACATTACACTCATACACACACACAGCCGTTTTAGTTTCAACGTAAACTCATTTGTGGGGGAAAATCCACAACAAGTTTTGCATGCCAGTGAGATGGCAGTTTACCTGGGGGAGCCATATCCCATTATCGAAACTTGTACCTCAGGCTACGCAATTGAGTCAGTCGATTTGAGTGTGACAGTGTTGCCGGCAGCACTGAGGAGCCCTCCTCTCCTGTCGTCCCGGACTAACCTCTCTCAGTCGACATCCAAACGTTCACCCGGTGTGACTGCAACACTGAGGACTCCCTACTGCTCCTGCAGCAGGTCGCACATACACACACCACATCACATTCTTGTGCGAGAGCTAACACTCCCATTCATGTATATGATACAGACATACACATACACACACAACATCACATTCTGGTGCGAGAGCTAACACTCCCATTCATGTATATGATACAGACATACATCATATACACATACACACTCATACATACACTTGCATACAGTGCCTCGCAAAAGTATTCAGACCCCTGACCAGTTCTCTCATATTAATGAATTAATCAGTGATATGAATGTAAAAACAGGACTAAATGTTGTGTGTGTGTGTGTGTGTGTGTGTGTGTGTGTGTGTGTGTGTGTGTGAAGCAATAAGACACAATAGGGCTTGTGTTATTGCAGTTATTGGAATAGCTGTGATGCATCTAAGAACCTCCTCGAAGCAGAGTGCCCATTGACAATGCCATGCACAATCACAATAACACACTCCCTCAGGTGACTTAATGCTTTTGTAAAACTGATTCATATTTTCATTTACGCCAAAGGAAGTACAAGAGATGTAATTTAACACAAAGTTTTAATTATAATTTATAATTATTTAATTATTACACTAAACGTTCCATAAAAAAAGTAGTCTAAATGTAACAAACTACGCATTAATATCATTAACTGATTAGGAAGCCATGTGTTCTTGTCTCATAACAGCACAAGCTGGAATGCAAACTGACCAATAGAAATGTGATATCGGAACTAGCCGTTTTATAAAATAGATATATCCAGTTAATGAGCTGACACTGAGATACATGGAAAAGGAAAAGTCCATGGAAAAGGAATACAACTAAATCTGAGGCACATCATCTGTGAATATCCACCATCTTAGTGGCCAGATATGTTAATACATCCAGTGCATCGATACAACTTTGACCTCATTCCCATAGTTAGAGTTTTTTTTTAAAAACTCCTCTCATTAAGATCAACCGCTACAGTGGTCTGATTCCACCAAAGCTCTTAATCACCTCATTAATGGTCTCTCTGTTAATTGGCTCATTATTCACTCAAAGGGGATTGCTTCAATAGCAATCACAGTAATCTTACAGTTGCCAGCATCCCCCTTGTTGAAAGAACCATACGAAAGTTCACTTCCCACTGCTTCATAGACGCTTTTCCATTACACAAATTTTTGTTAAATTAACCAGGTTGAACTTGCATCTTTCTCTGCATCTTTGTGATCATGCTATGGTTATATTAATTGTTTGTGCAAAAACAGGTATACGGTACATTTGATCAAAACCCCCAATGATACAGGTAAAGCTTGAAATAAAATACGTTAAATTTGCTGTCCAGCAGTGACCCAGCTGTAAAATAACCACCCCCACACAAGTTATAGTGTAAGAAGACATTTGTGATAGAATTATAAATTATTGAGACTTTAAAATATGGACACAATATAGAAAATACTAGAAGTTGACCACAGTCATCGTAGCGGTTAAATGCCTAGATACAGGGCCAAAATAAATCAAGAGAACTCCGATTGTGACAGATACTTAACCAAACTTTTGTTAGCAAACAATAATACTGTTTGTACAAGTGTAAAACCATTTAAATCATTATGCATAATGGATTTCATGGATTACAAACAAAATTAATAAAACTAAGCATATGCATTTATAGTACTGTTAAATATACACTGAGTGGCCATATTATTCACTTTGCCAACTTAACAGCTAGTTGGTCACCCTTTTGCCCTCAAACCAGCCTGAAATGTTGGACCATGGTGGA
The DNA here is from genome assembly GCA_025775045.1 of Hiodon tergisus. Taxonomy (NCBI): domain Eukaryota; kingdom Metazoa; phylum Chordata; class Actinopteri; order Hiodontiformes; family Hiodontidae; genus Hiodon; species Hiodon tergisus. The sequence continues at coordinate 9,712 of JAOVYW010073296.1, forward strand.
CCATGTTGACTTCCTTGTGTCCAAGAGTTGTTGCAGTTTGGATGTTGGAGGATCTCTGCTTCAAGTGGCATGTTCCATCTCATCCACAGATGCTCGGATGGCTTAAGATTTTGTGACAGGTGAGGACACTGCAGTAAGTTGAATTCACTGTCGCGTTCCCAGAACCATTCCTGGACAATCCTACCTTTGTAACATAGATCGTTGTCCTGCTGGATTATCCCGATCGACATCAATGTTTTGATATCTCATGAGATTCAGACGATGAAATTCACATCTCACCATCAAGCTGCCACTACCAGCGTGTATTGTTGACACCTGGAAGGATGGATCGATGGAGTTAGTTGTCACCATATCCTGGTCCTGCCATCAGCTTGAACCAGGATTCATCGTCATCACCGGGCAACACTTTTCCACCCTTTCATCTTCCATGTTCTGCAGCCCACTTCAACCCCAGTTTCTTGCTCTTTACTGACAGGTGCGGCACTCAGCTAGGTAGGTAGGTGGTTGGCAGCCATACCCCATCCATGACAAGGTACGACAAGTTATGAGTTCCAATACCCTCTTTCACCGCTACGGTTGTACTCCGCGGTTATTTGATGGACAGAAGCTCATCTCTCACCCGGCACAAGACACCTCAACCTCTGACGTCAAAGAGCTGTCACGAACACGAGACCACCGCTGGCTGGCCGACCTTGTTGGTGGATCATGCATGACAGTAGGGGTACTTATACTGGCTTTTCTGGCACCAACTACCCTGTTCAAACTCGCTTTGATCCTTCAACCTGCCCAGTCTACCTCTTTATTGCACAAAAAGCAATTCCCTAGGTACCCACCTACCAACTTTATATTGTCTGAACATGTGATGGTGTTGCTGATGGTACAATCCAGTTCATGGAATGGAGTGGGATTCACCAAACATGCAACTACTGGTTGTGAAGCGGGTTACGGTCCGTGTCCCGCCCCAGCTGTTGTACCCATGCACACTGTGTGTGATTGGTTAAAAGCGTCTGCTAAGCAACTTAATTGTAAATTGCAATGCAGCCACTCGGTATATAATACATATTTTGAAATATTATCTTATATTACTTTGCCAATATAACTGTCAACAACATTGGTTCTTCTGAGGTGCTTTAGCAAGGTGTGTGCCAACCCTCATTAGCTTGTACGGCTCAGCCTTCCACAAGCTTCAGACGCCGCATATTCCCCCAGGACTCCGATTTATGGATTCCATGGCAATTTCACTCTCAAATTACATTTACACCGTCACTGTGTATTTTACGGCCACCACTTGAAAAGCTTCTCCTGTCGCCCAGGCAGACATTACCAGGGCAAAGCTTTTTTCCCTGATGCACAGCAGAGGAGCACGTCGGTGGGAAGCCCCCGTTACACTGCAATCAACTAGAGGGTTCAGTTGTTTTCGCACAGGGATGTTGGATCGCAAGCGACACACACATTCTGTCATCTCGGTCAGGGATGTCTGTTCGGATCCGTGAGGGGATCTCGTTAATGCCTGGTGATCCGGAGGGGAAAGGGAAAACTCAGGAGTGAGACTGACAAACTACACAGCAGAGGATCGGTCTCCCCCTCCCTTTCCCCCCGATCAGTACAGGGAAACAGACAGTAATGACAGTGGGTCACCGTCATGGTCTCACCACAAACAGGTTCAGATGTCTTTTTACGCCAGACTGTGTGTGTGTTTCTGCGGCCCATTGATTAGAGGAAACACAGGATTTGTCTCCACTGTCCTCTGATTCAATTCTCAGGCCAAACCTATTAGATGTGTAACCTATGTGCTTGCGGACTGGTCTTTGACTTGTGGAATCCAACCTGGGTCCGCACAACTAGTGCGCAATATCCCAGTCAAGAAACATCATTAGCCCAATGAGCAAAAGAATCAAGTCCCTAGTTCACGGAACTAATCCTTATCTTTTCTCGACTATATGAAGTGACTGGTCATAAGCAGTTGCTGTACCCTGATTAATTCTGGCTAAATCTCGGCATGTGCACTACTGTTGTACTATTGATAAAGGGGAGTCATACCCTGCTTCGTTCACAGATTTTCTGTTTTGTGGCCAGGCGGACCTATTACATAATTGTCGGCTCAGCATATCAGTTCTGGATAAAATCTCCAAGAGCAGGATACGAGTTTAAAACAATCATCCTCTCTGCTGGAAAGAAAGTCACAGGGGCCACTTCACTGGCATCTATGTAGTCAAAATAATTAAGGTTAAGATTGTTCCTTCAGTCATTATTACCTACTTAAACAAAAAATAATTTAATGCAGGGCCGGATTAAATCAAACCCTTATTACGCAATACAGATCGCTATCTTTTTATCGCAATTAAATCATCCAAGCGTCGCTCTCCGATCTGCACCCCCAGTTAAAACCGCTGCCCCTTGCATCACAAGTACCTAACGTCGGCTAACATTTACGTTAAGGAAGACAGCTGACTGGAATTCATGAGACAATAAATTATTTAACATAATCACTTTTACATAGAATTGTCAATTCTATGACTGAGAACTTATTGAGTAACGATAACACAACGGTTGGAAACTTGCGATACTATGCAAGGGTTTACCTAGGTGCGACAGAAGAGTGACCAAGGAGGGGCACTTTTCGAAAGGCAACGCATATTCGGCAATTACACCTGTGCCGTACACTGGTTGTTTTCTTTAGTTACGTTTTACTTGGTTTATTGTTCGTGTCATCGTAGCCTCACATGCCAGCGTGAAAAATACCACTACCACTAAGAATTACAATAATTGATTAATGCGCACCAGGGATTGCATTCTTTTTTCAGTAGATGATAACCTCCAGTTCATCCATTTATTATGAGTCCGTTTGAGTGTGTGCCTGCACCTGTGCCTGTGTGTGTCACATTCCTCATTCTGTTTACCAAGAGCAAGCTGTGCACTGGCCAAATCTCATTTTAGTTCCATGGGGTATCGTGGACCTGTGCTGGGATAATGCAAGTATCAATGTTTAATGTTAGAAAAAAAACGAATAGTTCCAGTCCCACATTTACATTAGTCAGTTTACCTTCCAGCCATGATTTCATGAGACAATGAGACACCACTTCCTGATCCCTTAAAAATATTAAAGTTATACTTTAAAAAAATAAAATAATTTTATTTTAGAACATTGCAATGGTTACAGTAAATAAAGAAATATAAAAGGCTTACAATGTGGGTTTTTGCAACTTTAAGACTTGGTCGGGCCACCCATACACGGCTTGAAATTAACCCTCATTATTATTTCTCTTTGGTTTTAATGCCTGGAAACACTGCATCACACTGCTGGTGATGGCTAAGAACAAATCCAATCACATTTGCAAGTCCTGCACTTGCTTTTAATTCTTAAATCAGAGGTCAGACACATCCCTTTCAGGAGCCGGACAGAATCAGACAACCTCAGTTTTTTAATCAGAGATAATCTGAATTTTCAATTGCGCTGTGATATTCTCATTGTGGAGACAGAGACTGTGGATCACCTCTTTGATAACCTGACCTCTGCCTGGTGGCAGAGAAAGTGGATTTTCTTTATTTCATACTCTTCCTAAATAAGAACCAGGCCTGACCTTGCATAAATGATTCCCCCGGCGATTGAGGGAAGTTTAAGGCGTTACTTCAACATTTCCAAGCTGTTAAAGAATATTTAAAAGAATGTGGAGGTGACTCCATCTTCTGGTAGGGATGTTTACAAAAAGAGGCCTGGAACTTAATAATAATTAAATGCTAATGAAATAAAAAATAGTTAGTACTTAAAAGAGATCCCATCAGAACCTTTTCTCATTTCCCAACCTTTTAAAAAGTATTTTCCCGTAGGTCAGTAAGAGTGTGGGCTAGAGACGGAATGGCACATTCTAAATAAAAGTGGCCGGTATAGAAATTGGATCGTTTGATATTTGTTGGGAAACTCCAGTTTAATAACTTTTATCACAGACAAGTCTGACAATAGACAGCAGATAAAATGCACTGTACTTTTCAACTGACGTTGTGTTTATAAATCCTTCCCCGAGAGTACCATATTAATTTTGGCTAAAACACAAATGCTTCACTGGTGATTAATGCTTAGCCTTGTTTGTTATTCCTTCATCCAGCTTTAAAAATTAAAATGGGATGGCACCCATCGAAATAAAAGCAGAGAAACACACATGCAAAATTAAGAACTCACGTCCACACTAAACAATTCCCTAATTCATCACCAGAGGTCGCACTCCTCTTAGCTTTGTTTTGTCCAGTGTTTCCCGGTCTTCTGCTCACGTGCACTCACGAGTAATTTAAATGAACTGATACCTTCTTTTTAAATCACACCAGTCCCTTGCTTTCCGTTAGTTGATGTGTAGCTATAAACCCTTTTGTGCCCTGTGTTCTTTGTGAAGTCTTGTTGCTCTTATAATTTCAGTGTTTCTGCTTCCCAGGAACCATGATCCCCATATTTCGCACATTGCCCTGTTTGCCTGTCATCGACACTTTAGCTTGTTTCATCTAAATTCATCTTCTAAGAGAGAAGTTTGACCACATTTGTGCAATTCACAATTCGCCGAGAAGATGTTAGCATTTTGTTTGCAGTCACTTTGGACATTATATAATGAAGTAACAAAGGGTTCCCATTTCTCTCAAATGTTGAATAGGAAAAGCCAACCAAATACAGCATGGATGGATTAAGATATAAGAAAAAATCACAGAATAGGTGAGGTGTCAAGACAGTGGAGGATGCCTGCAGAGACTTCAATCAGAGTCAAAAGCATTTTATAGAAGGTATAGAAGTATAAGGGTCAGGTCAGTGTTCAGTCCGGAAAGCAACAAGAGCTAAATTACTGACTGTTTAGAGCACTGTGGGCATCCTTTTCTATTTCTCCCACGGCTTGTTTTAAAAACAATAATGACAATAATAATGAATAATTTGCAATAATACAGCCCTTTCTATGTAGTTTGGCACCCACTGCATTTTCCTGTGTACATTGTTCCACTGTTGGAAGTCAGTTCCATTTTATCTTTCAGATTGCATTTTAATTTAACTACAAACTCTTCTCTGCAAGAAAGTCAACCGATCTATCGATAATATAACCACAGAATAAGGCACTGTGATGCTCTCACTAGATGGGTGACAACTACAGAATAAGTGTGCAGCCTCTGATGTTTTAGTCCGTGACTCGGGGACAGACAAACCCCAACGAGAAAGTTGATAAAGGAATAGTCAAGGGCAGTAAAATGCAAATACTTGATGCTAAAGTAAAACGTTCTCATTAAATAGTTCTACATTGTATTATAATTGTGCAAGCACAAACTGACACCATGTTAGCAATTGGAGTGAGTGCAAAAGAAAAACATAAATAAAGATTTTTTTATGCAATAATGGCTATTTAGACAGAACACGGTGTCTATGTGAGCAATTACATATTTGTGACAAATATTAAAGTAATTTCTCAGAAATGATGCTATCTTAAGCAACACTTTGGTAAACCATTGGGTGTTTGTTTTTGCGGGTCCCGTGAAACCGCACGTTCTCCCTCCCAATGAGAAGGAGCTTTACCGCCCTCTGCATTTCCACTTCAAATCGATGTTTAACGTTTTGTAGTATTCATGTGTAGACCACTGGAGTGTAAGAAGATCACCAACACTGGCTTTAAATCTCTAAGTCTAAGGACTTGATTTCACTTTGTCGAGCGGGAAACCGGAACAGTGTCACAGCTCCTGAAATAAATTTTTAGACATTCAAACTGAAGTCTGAATAGTTTTCAATATCCTTATAAGGATGATTTAAAAAAAGGTGTTGAATGCTCATAAGAAAACGGAAGGTCTGATAAAGATATGAGTCAGTGTGAATGGTCGCACCCTCAACATCTATCAAACCATCAAATCCTGTTCTGAGAAGGGTGAGTTGACCGCAAGAGGAGACAACGCACATAACAACCCCTATCTTTAATCACTCTTTTACAATTATTAGTGGCTCATATAGATTAATCTACACGTTGCTTTATAGCAAGAATGGCATAGCTGTCTCATCCATTCTGGAAATCACAACATACCTAACAAAATCCATCGAAGCATACAATGTACTTAAGGATTACTTATCACACAGTATATTCAAATCCAATACTCACATCTTATTTAAAATTAAAGTCTTGTTTAAACCTTTGTCTTGATAAAATGTCCACACAGTAAAGTGATCCGTAATTCAGGAGAGAAAGGTAGAAATAGACGCTGCTTCATTTCAGCAATCATTTTGGAGAAATAAACTATTCAGAATATACAACTACAGAAGTTAGTTTAACTTCCTTTATTTCGAGATCACAGGATAAATAACAATATGCCACTAAAATATTGTAATCCTTGATCAATAATACTGAAATAATGTCACAGAAGCTAATAAAATATTCAAACGGCCATTCTGCCATAGCAATCTTCGACAGATAACCTATATTTAAACATTTCCAACATATACAACCATTGATCAAATATAGAGAGCGCTCATCAACCAATTTAACAAAGTACAGGAAATTACGGTTAGGTATTAGAACTGGACATTTCATTAAGACAAATGGAAAAGCCAGACTGCAAAACAGTTTTCTAACTCGGATATATTCATCCTGATACATCACCAAAGGTCTACCCTACGACTTCCTACTTGTGCTTGTGGCTATTCCTTTTCAGGATACAGAGGAACACTCACGGGATCCTCCTGACCATGACCTCTTCTGGTCCTTGTGCACAACTCGTTCCTTGCCACCACTTCCCTGCAGGGCTGTGAACATTGGTAGGCCTGAACCATTCTGTTTAAGTACAAGATATGGGACAGGTCCCCGGGGTGGATCAGGTAGAATCAGAATTTGGAGTAAGCACCATGAGTTCAACGTTTGTGCAACGTTTGAATGCCAAACTGAAAACTAAATAGAACAATACTACGTAAAATGCATATGACTGCAAAGAAGACATGTTAGGTATTCCGATTTACAAGTTGTCCATTTTTTTAATATTAAAAATATCCACGTACAGTACTGTGCAAAAGTCTTAGGCACATGTTAAAGCATTCTGTAAAGTGAAGATGCTTTCAAAAACATTTAAACCAATCAAGGACTGCTTTAAACCAGTGTGTTTTACACCTGGGTTTTTGGCCTACAGGGGATACCATACAGGGAAAATAAACTCCAAGTCACAGCCCGCCCTCACAACCACAACTCAGTTCATGCAAAGCCACCAGCACAGATCACAGACAAGCACAGTAACAAGCTGCATACTTTTTTATGATAGAAAGCACACACTCAGACACGTACAGAGGATGTCAACTTCTGCAGCATCTGTTTCTCACCGTATTAACCCCCTATCCCCTTTGCAGATTGATTTCCCAGAGGCCCTACCAAGCTAAAACAGACTTGGAGGAAAAGTGATCTTCATTCCTTTCCTGCATTACAACATGGTGACAGTAACTAAGGAGGAAGTACACTCAAAATTCTGGAGTTCTACTCATGTGACTTTAATTTGTTAACATTGCCTCCCACCCTCCAACGGCCTCCCCACTGGCTGGTTTGGTAGAGAACTGGGTGCCACAGAAAACAAGCAGACTGCCACTCCCTTCCAACATAATTTCTGAATTAACACATCTGATTGCTAACCAGCGTCTTCTGTGTACCTAGCCCTGTATAACTCATGGCATAATCTTTCCCAATAAGTTCCCAATCAGATCTGCTATGAGAACTATCGGTCATGTACGTTTTTGTTAATATTTTAGTGCCTGACTTCTTGGCACTGACAGGCCTTCTCATCTTTGATTAATTTATGAATGTATTAACAATCCATTGTTCTTAAAGGCCATTTATTTAAAAAAACAACTGTTAGAGCATACGGACTTACTTTGAGTCGATGAAATTTCATATTGATATCTATTCAAACAACACTGTTCAGAAAACCAATGTACCAAATGTACACTATCATGTATTTATATATATATTTTTAATCTATTAGTTGCTTTTACAAATTTAGCAGATGCAATGAATTTCAACTGACTTAGCATGAGACCAGGAGCTCAGTTGGGACTCATCTTGCTCTGATGATCCGGTGGCTAACCACAAAACAGGAAATAGATCATAGAAAACAGTATAAAAGAGAGCAGGTTGGAGAACTGAAACATCGTCTTCATTGGGAGGCTGCAAAAATGATCCGCCTCTTTGTCCTCTCTCTATTGGTTGCTTCAGGTGAGACTTCCATCAACTTCACTGTTGATAAGGGTTGCAGGATAAAATATTTTAAAAATGTTTTCACACTTCCGAAGGTATGACCGTCCCACCGTAGGTAATTTTGTGGACATGCGTTTAACAACAAAATTATCCAAAGTTGATATGGATTTTCTTTGAAGGATTTATTTCAACCACAAAGCAGAGTTTAATAACTGACCTGCCTGCTTGTTAGCATTAGCATGCTCACAATGTTAAAGTCGCTGTAAATGTTTGGTTGGATAAATTTGATGATTTAACATATGATGAACAGTGTTTTGAATTTAATTCACATATCATTGTACCACTGAGACTGGGTGTCAAGTGGAACTTCCACCCACACGGCTGTGACAAAGGCCAACAAGCGCGACGTACTATTGTAATAAATATTGATTGCTTACAAAGATAAAACAAAGCTGCTACTTCTAGCATTCGTGGAGTTTTTCCATAAACGAAATTAACAAGAGATACTCTGCCCAGCTGGTGTGTGTGAGTGTCCATCAGCCGGTTAATGTGCAGAATAGATCATTGTAGCATGTGCTTTCTACTTCCTCTCAGCTGTGACATACAGAACTGAGCGCCATAAAGTCCAGGATGGAGACTCAGACCGAGACAAGGTGAGAACATTTAACTCTGCAGGGAACCCTCACTACAGCTCTGATCTGGATTGACGTTGCGTTAGGTGACATATTAGCTCTCAGCCATAACATTATGACCACTGACAGGTGAAGTGAATAACACTGATAATCTCATTATCATGGCACCTCTCAGTGGGTGGCATATATTAGGCAGCAAGTGAACATTTGGTCCTCAAAGTTGATGTGTTAGAAGCAGAAAAATGGGCAAACGTACAGATCTGTGCAACTTTGACGAGGGCCAAATTGTGATTTCCAGGCGACTGGGTCAGACGACTGGATCCGAGCAGGAATGGTTTGAGGAACACGAGTTCAAGGTGTTGACTTGGCCTCCAAATTCTCCAGATCTCAATCCAGTCCAGGACTTAAAGGATCTGCTGCTAACGTCTTGGTGCCTGATACCACAGCACACCTTCAGAGGTCTAGTGGAGTCCATGCCTCGACGGGGTCAGGGCTGTTTTGGCGGTAAAAGGGGGACCTACACAAAATTAGGCAGGTGGTCATAATGTCATGGCTGATCGGTGATTGAGGTATATGTTTGTAGACATTCAACTATCCCCGTTCTTCAAAAGAGCATCTAACAAAGACAATATTTCCTCTCTATTATTTTATTCCTCTTTTTGAGTTTATTCCTCTCTAAAGATACAGTCTTCAATGTCTGTCCCCTCTGCTCCCCTTTTGGTCTGAATAGCTGGTAGCTGATAAGCTCAGTCTTGACTTGAACACTATTCCGGTAGAACAGCTCCAGGTTGTCTGCAAGGTCTGTAAGTGGGTCATCAAACATCAAAGTGAAGAAAATCAAAAAAATCTTTATTCGCATTTACATGAAGTTAATTCTGATTCTGTGTCTAATGCTTGTTATATTTTTACAGGAAAATTGTAAAAAGGCACTTTTCTCCACCTGTGAACGTTTGCACATTAATGAAAACATATGCAAGTCGTTCGTCAGTAAACATCTGTCTGCGCTTATTGGAGAGCTTTCCACCAACGATAATGCGCACACAATTTGTGTAGCCGCCAGTGCCTGCAAAGCAGCTAACATCGCAAAGAATTTGCAAGCGCTTAAAACTGAACGGGACCACAATAATGCCATTTAAATGCAAAAATTTAATAAAATAGATGGACAGGTAATACATAGACCAGAAAGATTGTATTATTTGGAAATAAAATGTTTCTGGAAATGTACAATTAGTTTTAAACATTTTAAAAGTGTATATTAAAAATCAATGTACCGCTGTCTTTGTTAGGGAACAACCACATGTCTGTCCTTCCTGCTTTCACTATTCTCATTTGTCCATTTGTACAGAGCCAACGAAGATAATTTTTTGACCAGAGACAGTTCCATTGACTCCATTCATGAAAATGCAAAGAAGTTTGGGCTTTTTATTTTGTTCAAAGCACGTTCATACCTTTAAAACCTATCCAAGAGTGAAACTTAGCACAACACTCTGCCAACAAAAAGCAAAGCATATTTATCTACTCAAGGTATAGTCAACTCACCCACTACCACAGACAGTAAATATTGCCAGGGACTTAGACACACACACACACACACACACACACACACAGACACACACACACCACACACCACACACACACACACACAGACACACACACACACACACACACACCACACCACACCACACCACACCACACACACACACACACACACACACACACACACCACACCACACCATACACACACTGAGTCACTGAGATGGGGGTTTGAAAT
>JAOVYW010073297.1:1426-13875 GCA_025775045.1 Hiodon tergisus
TCTCAGTCCTTCCCTTTGTTTTCCACTCACAGCTGTATGCCACAGAGGCTACCTCTGCCTGGCTCAACGCCAACGACGTCCCCTCCACCCCTGTGGCCTGGCCCAGCCAGGAGGACAAGGACGCCAGCCTGCCCAGCATCAATAGGTGTGCATCTGTGTCTGTGTAAAATACATATTCATAAATATATAGCATAGAATTATAATTAGTATAATTTCTCCCCTTGCAGACTCATAAACGAGGGTCAGATCGACCTTGTGGTCAACCTCCCTACCAACAACACCAAGTTCATCAGGGACAACTTCCTCATACGCAGGATGGCTGTGGACCATGGAGTGCCTCTCATCACCAACTACCAGGTGTGCGGAGATCAGGGCTGCGCCGCTCACTCTCACGTTTAGGCTTTGAATTGGAGCAGCGCTAAGGGCTGCATTTTTCTCCCTCATCTAACGTGGATGTCAAAGTCTGCATCGTAAAAGCTCTTCCTCCTACACAAAAGCTGCAAGTGCCGTGCTTGTGAGGTGAGGTCAAGCGCTAGTTTAGAGCTTCGGTTTGAATGCAGTAGAGGATACGCCGGGTAGGAAGGGAGTCGAAAAGCTTCGTCTGGGAAGAGAAGAATGGGCGGCCGTCTGTCCTTCAGCTTTTTCCTCTCCCGTCTCTGCAGGTGGTCAAGTTGTTTGCGGAGGCCATCAACTACGCCAGCGAGCTGGACGAGACCAGCTTGTTCCATTACCGCCCCCGAGAAACTACACTGCCCCAGAGCAATCACACCCAATGACCAGCCCCCGGCCACGCCCTCGACCCTAGCTGTCAAAACAGTGTCTTTAAAAAAAAAAATGCCCTGAAGTCCTGAATCATAAGTTGTCTGTTTACTGTTTCTCAAAGGAGAGAGGGCACGGAGAGTCCTGCCACCAAGTTTGGCTCTTAATGGTGGTCCAAGCTGCTGTATCGCTAACGTATTCAGCCAGTTTGGGATTCGTTTGGGAAGAGCGAATTGATTTGACCAGGTATGTCAGTATTTAGTGCAGTGCTGACAATAAATGGGTTAAACCTGGGGGGGGGGCAAATCTGCTTGTCCATCACTATCGTGGTGTCTATAAAATAGATGCCCTAACCTTGCTTTTAAAGGTTGTAAATCTGGGAACAAAAAGCTCTTCTTTTGGTTTTTTTTTTTTTTAAACGATCAGTATTATCGGTACCTGTATTTTAGTTGTTTTTGGTCAAGTGCCCTTTTCTGGAAGTGCATTCAAGCGGTCTTGCAAGCTCCCGCTTTCTCACGTTTAAAAAGTTCTGTGACATAAAGGTCTCTGGCTGTTTTTATAGATCGGGCTTATTGAATTTGTGGTGGATCAGAAACTCAAAAAGTTGACGCGACCGGCCTGTTCCATTGCAACCAGATGGTACCCTGAAGTGAAGGGACGTCAGTTGGGTGCAAAAGGTCGCACTTCCAGGCACCTTATAGCCAGTTTCTCTGGTGCCCTGTGAGTAGAGGGAGAATCAGCCAGGTTCTGGGCTAGCACTGTTCTGATGCGTCATCTTTTAAGTGTGATTGAAAGCATGAGGATCTGATGGAGGTCAAAGTGAGCAATGAGGAGTCCACTTCCGCCTTTTGGATGTTTATATAATTACAGCACATTATAGCCTACCATCTACTGCTTTAATATTTCGCCCTTTTTTTGTTTTAAACCTTGTTCGTACCGATGAAATAAAACCGATTTCCATATTGGGGTAATGGCGTTGCGTGTTCTATTTGTGCATATCTCCATAAAAACCACCAGTTTGGAGTGTTAGAATTGTTGCCATGGCCGCAGAAGTAAATGCTGCCCATAAACGTAGGTCAGTCAAGTTTAATTGGCTGGGAACATTTACTACCTAGCTGGGAGACTTAACCCAAGGGGTACGTTTACTCCAGGCTGGGAGGTTTAATCCAAGGGGCAAGCGTCCTACCAGGCTGGGATCTTTAATCCAGGGGGCATGTTTACAACCTGGCTGGGATACTTAATCCAAGAGGCAAGCATGAATGAGTTGGCTCGCAAAATACATGTGAAGTGGGCGTTACAATGTGTTTTTAGCAATTCTCTTTGAGGATGCCGTAGAGATCACAGGAGGGGTCAATTTGCACAACCTATTCATATTATTTCAGGATTTAGAGGATCAAATTCTAATGGAAATTTCATCTAATTAAAAACCAAACGATAGAAACACGAGGACTAGAGAAACTTTATTCAATGGGGCATCACAGCCGGTCCACTTAGTTCAGACTAAGTTTGTCCGAGACAAAGTGTCAGTGTGTGTTATTTCATTTGGAGACCTTAGTCTCCGGTTGCCTTGGGCATCTTTATAAGCCAGCAGCTCTCTCAGAGTTAGCCAGGGATGCTCCTGTGAGTCTGGGTAATTGGGGAGGGGTAGAATCCGGCAGAATGGGCTCCAGCCAACTATAGTCATCCTAGAGGGAGCTGCTTTTTAGGTGATCTGTCTAAATGTGTATGAGATCTGAGGCCACCGTGCACACCGTGGGAAATGGCTGATGGACACGGGGGGGAGCAGATAAAGGGGGCATGGCAGGGATTGTGGACTGCTCCTCGTGTAGCACCTGGCTCCTGCCTGCAGCCCTGGGCTCATTCTGACCAACGCTTCCCGGCAGGAAAGCCGTTTCTGACATCCGCGCTGGGCTTTGTCACAGTTCCTCCACACTAACATCACACTAACGTCTCTCTCTCTCTTTGGCACCCCTCGGCCAGATTAGCTGATATCTGCTTCCCGGCTTACCCCTCTGGTTCTGTGACAGCGAGTTATCCACACCAGGAGGGCATGGCCTCCTCCAGTTGATCTCCTCTTTACCAGGGTGGATTCACCAAAACCCCCATGGTTCTACTTCTGCCCCTTCTCTTTTTACTCCTGGAGATTAAGGAGGGTGAGAGTATGTTGTGCATGCAAGAGGGAAGATGGCTTCTTGTGTATACCCCTGAATGCGGAAGTTGTTTCGCAGACCCATTTTAAGCAATGTGGGCATTAGCTTTAGTTGCACAGAAATGCATTAATATTATAACTCCTTCCTAAGATATGTTATTAACTTTAGAGAACCTCTGCCAGGTGAGACCAACGTTTGTTTGTTTATTGGGCAAAAGCTTGCGCATCGAACTGGACAAATCAGAAATTCCTTTCATATTTAATTGCAAGACTTTCAGCGGTGAAACGGACACAAATTGACTTCCCATCGGCAGTGATTTCTCTTCTGTAATCGCTCGGCCGCGTATAGAACTGATGTATACTGCAGCAGCTCAGCCGTTCCCTTCTTCTTCCTCATCCCGGACGTGGCGTTGTTTTGAAATTGAATCGGTTGTTATTCACTCTGCAGTGCAGGAGCAGTCAAGACCCTATATACATTTTTAACGCTGTTTGTCAGATTCCAGTGGGGAAGGCATGAATCACCAATGCCACTGTGTCGTCAGTGAGTGGATTCTTCATTACGGTCGACACTCAGATTGATACCTCTGATTGCCTAAATCCTTAGGATATTGAATCGTTCCAGAAGAAGAACCGTGCTTCACAGAGGCATCAGGAAATTTGTTTAGGCAGTAAGTCATTACTGCTCACGTTCCCGGTCCAGATCCAGATCATTTAATCTCCTGAAGTTACCGTGACTTACAGGGGCAAAATCGAATAAGCTACAAAACAGAATATAATGGAAGTAATTGCTTAATAGATATTTTATCCTATACACCACCTGCCTAATAAACTGTTGGTCCTCTGCGTGCCGCCACAACAGCGCCAACCTGCCAAGGCATGGACTCTACGAGACCCCTGAAGGTGTCCTGTGGTATCTGGCACCAAGACATTAGCAGTAGATCCTTCATGTCCTATAAATTGTGAGATGGAGCCGCCATGGATCGGACTTGCTCAATCGGATTGAGATCTGGGGAATTTGGAGGCCAGGGCAACACCTTGAACTCTTCGTCATGTTACTCAAACCATTCCCGAACAAGGTGTGCAGTGTGACAGGGCACATTATCCTGCTGAAAGAGGCCGCTGCCATCAGGGAATATTGCCATGAAGGTGTGTACCAGGTCTGCAACGATGTTTAGGTAGGTGGCACAAGTTAAACTGACGTCCATATGAATGGCTGGACCCAGGGTTTCCTAGCCGAACATTGCTCAGAGCATCACACTCCCTCCACTGGCTTGTCTTCTTCCCACAGTGCATCCTGGTACCATCGCTTCCCCGGGTAAACTGCGCACATGTACACGGCCGTCCACGTGATGTAAAAGACACTAGGACTATTCAGACCAGGCGACCTTCTTCCACTGCTCCAAGGTCCAATTCCGATGCTCGTGCTCATTGTAGGCACTTTCAGTGGTGGACGGGTCATCATGGGCTCTCTGACTGCGGCTACGCAGCCCCATACGCAGTGTTGTTACCCTTTCCTCACGTAACCATCAATAAAATTTTCTGCGACAACTGCGACTTTTTTTTTAATATCAAGAATTAAAAATAACTCTTAATACAGTCCTTAAGTGGATTTGGTGGCACTCTTAGGGAGATACACACTTGGGGAGATGCACTCTTTAGATCCACTTTTGAGATGCACAGTTGAGGAGATACATTGGGGAGATGCACACTTGGGGTGATGTACTCTTGATATGCACACTTGGGGAGATACTCTCTTGAGAGTCATACTTGGGGAGATGCACACTCGGGGAGATCCACTCTTGGGGAGATGTCAAAGCTGGTTCACAGATATCGTCAACGCAGCATCGACATAGCTGGACGCATTTACGAAGTCCACCTTGAGGCCACCTTGAGGAAAGTGAGAGCAGGGGCTCGGAAAAATAAGAAAACACTTATTCATTTATTTTGAGCTTCCTCCCTCTCCCACTTCCATCACTCACTGTACCTCAGAAGATGGCACGTGGGAATGTATCACTCCATCTCTTACACACACCCTCTCCCTATCTTGCACTGGCGCACACACACACGTACACTCTCTCTCGCGCATGCTGTAAATGCAATTTAATTCTAGGAGCTTTATATGCATTTACAAAGTTATAATGGCAATAGCAATACTAACACTAGAACATTATTGATGTATTTAACTAATTTCTGAATAAACAAAAAACTTAAACACAAAATTGAATAACCCCCTCAGAAGTGTCTGTCCCTGTGTCTCTCATATTGTGACAGGCTGCAACGTATTGGGTAGCCAGTTTGGTCTGTGGATGAGCCCTTGGTATTGAAGGGCTTTATGGTGAAGTAAGTTTGGGTCGCCATTTCTTAAATTAATCAAATATTTTTAAGTTCTTTTCTGTATATTAATTATTAATGAATAAAGGCCTAATTCAGCCCTGCACACATTGTTTGGTGTTTTTCTCTGGAAGCTCAGTATATTTCAGCAGAACTTTACATGCCTTTACAAGGTTTCTGTGGGGGGTTTGTCCCATTTTGTGAAGTCCTGATTAGTGATTGGTCTTCACACTTCTCTCTCCCTTTCTCCCACACACACACTCTCTCTCTCTCTCTCTCTGTCTCTCTCTCACACACGCACACACACACCCTCTCTCTCATGCACACATACACGCACATACACACACACTTGCACACACACACACACACACACTCGCTCTCTCTCTCACATGCACTCATACACAGATGAGTGCCCCGTCACTGTTGTCCCGGTGTTGATCTGTCTTTCAATATGTGTCGGGTTGGTTTCTGCACTTTAATGGATTCAGCCCTGTTTTCTTGTCCTGATGACGTGCCATGACAGCGGAGAGCGGCATGCCTAGGGGACGGTGATGAAGGTTTATTTATTTTCATGCCTATAACTGGCATTTGCATTAGTTCTGTCTAAATCCAGCAGATAAGAAGGGGGGTTGTGTTGTGGGGAGTATCCTGTCAAGGCAAAGTTAGGGTAGTGGCAGGGTGACCTAGCAATGGCCGCCCACAATCCTGAGCCAGGTAACTCACTTTCTCCAGTGAAATCAGTCAGTTGGATTTATTGAGGCGTCCAACAAACAATAATAATAATGGGTTAGACTTTACATTACTACAAGTACCTGGGAGTGCACATGGACCAAAACTGGACTGGGCCAAGAACAATCAAGCCCTCTACAGGAAGGGCCCAAGCCGTCTCCATTTCCTGAGAAGGCTGAGGTCCTTCAACATCTGCCGGACAATGCTGATGATGTTTTATGAGTCAGTGGCTGCCAGTGCTATCCTGTTTGCTGTCGTATGCTGGGGCAGGAAGTTGAGGGTAGCAGATGCTAACAGACTCAACTGATCCGCAAGGCCAGTGACATTGTGGGGGTGGAGCTGGACTCTCTATCGGTGGTGTCAGAGAGGAGGATGCTGTCCAAGCTACATGTCATCTTGGACAATGTCTCCCATCCACTCCATGACGTACTAGTCAAAGGAGTACTTTCAGTGCAAGACTCATCCCTCCAAAATGCACCACAGAGCGCCACAGGAAGTCATTCCTGCCTGTGGCCATCAAACTATTTAACTCCTCCCTCAGAGTATCAGACATATGGTCTCTTAGTCAGTAACGGAATCTTGTAGTGGAATACTTGTAATGTGCAATATAATGTTTCAATACTCTGGTTTACTCTGTCCCAATATTGTAGATTTTAAGGATTTTTATTTTTAATCCCTACCTCAATACTACCAGTACTTATTATTATTACTGCTATTTATTCATTACTATTACTTAACATTACTCTCTGTAAATACTGTAAATTACTGTATCCACGCTCCTATTTATATTTTTATATTTATTTTTTAGATGTCTATTTGCTTTATTTACCAACTTTCTATTATTATTATTATTTCTATTTCTTATGCCTGATGTGCAAAGTGTGGAAATGTAACACAAGAATTTCCCCCTCGGAGATCAATAAAGTATTTCTGATTCTGATTCTGATTCTGATTCAGATTAAGTGCATATAAGAACTGTATGATTTGAATAATAGTTACTGCATAAATACTGTTATTTATGTGTTATTGTGTTATTATGTAACAATGTAATACTTTCATTGCGATCTATATGATTATTTATTAAGTTCATTAACCCAGGAAGCATTATTCAAATAACTTTGCATAATAACGCTGCAATTAAGCTTAAGTACACATGTATTTACTCAGTAGCTACAATGTAAATACTGTGTATAGTCTGTGTATGGCCACTTCATGTTAAGTGTTACCGAATAATGCATTTAATTGGCGGGTGAACTCAAACTCAGGCCAGTTCCTCTCCATTGTTATAATCCTCCTCCCGGCCCTCCAGATGCCTTGTCTGTAGTGGAGTAGACAAGCTTGCCTTAGGTAATGTCTGGTATGCGTGGCTCATACCGAGAAACTGAGACTGGCAGAGCCTGCGCTTAGGCATCAGTGGTCCTAAGTTTACTGCAGACAAAAGTGAACATGATCCCCAAAACACTGATGCTAATTCATCCTGATGTCGCTGAAGGCACTCTGTGATTGACACATTCTGATAGGTCTGCTCATACACCAGTGCATAAAAATAAGACAACATGATTGGTTCTTGGTGTCTGCCTCTAATCCACATAGGACTTTCTGGGTCGTCAGGTTTGTTTATCTCCAGCTCTAGGCTAGCTGATGAAGATCTCCAGAAAACCGCTCTTCGTCCCTGAGCGCTGCTTTGGTAGGGGGCAGTGATAGCCTATAGCATTAATGCTATTTATGGAAGTGTGGATATTTGCTTAGCCGCCTGATATTGTGGAAAGTTAATTTTACCAAAAATAGCCCCTGGATAACTTTGAAAAGGGGGATGTCACGGGTACTTTAATAAGCTAATGAAGCATGAATAAACCATATTTCTGGCTGAACGAGGGGTCATAGAGAGAACAAGTGAATATTTTGAGCTGGCTCATTTCTTGGCCTGACACAGTTTGAGCGTGTTACTCCACATTTGGCAGTGTAGTAGCTGACTGACTGTGAAATTGTCAACATAATCGTCAGCACCACCACCATCATGGGGGAATGGCATCTGCAACACAAACAGGGCTCCAGTCTTTAAAGCCCCATCGCACCATCACCCACCACCCCTCTCTTGCCATGAAGCTCCCCCAACATTAGCCAGACATCACAACTGCATTCCCAGAAGGCTGAGTTTGAAGAAGAGTTCCCCCCTTTTCCGCAGGGACATGAAAGGAAGCACCTTCTTCATTTCAATAGGAACAACCTTATTCCTATATTAGATTGGAATAGCCACCATTAAAATAAATGCATCCACATGCAGAGGAAGGAAGCCACATGGCACAAAGGGCTTAAAGCCCACCCAGCTGGTAAACCGCTCCATAATGTGCATGGGTGCAGCTGCACTCCTCTCTCCTTAACTTTCCCTCAGGACAGACTTCAACCTCCTCTGGGATTTAATTTGATTTAATTGACTGACGTAACCATGAATACACGTTGACTGGCTGACGTAACTGAAAATACTCATCAACCCGCTGACGTAGCCATGAATACACGGTGACGGGCTGACGCAGCAGAAGATCCCTGCACGGAGGAGAGGACCTCTCATGGCCACACATTACTGCCGCCCATATAGAAGCTGTGTCTCTTAGAGATTCAAAAAAATGGTAAATGTAATGGACAGAGTGGGAGGTTATATGGTCTTCTTTTTTTTAAAATCTGAGATGGCTTTGTTTCACTTAACTGAGCGTAGCATTCATTGTGCAGTTAAAATGTCCCTCGAAAGAAAGAAAGACAACATTAGAATTCATGAAGTCATGGCGGATTGACCAATGGGCCTAGAAGACCCAAACACTAGAAGAACTTCTGTCTTGCTCAATATGTGAGTTTCTATTTCAAATATGAAATATGAACCATCGCTAATTGTAACCCCAGAATTCTGAGCAGCTATGCCAAATCACGCAAGACCGATAAGTGTCATTGGACCGTTCATTTATAAAATGAGTCGACAGAACTGTTTTTTTCTTCAGACACCGAGATAAGCAACCGAGGCTGAGTAACTTTAATTTGAAGTATCTCTCCTTGTACCTTCCGTTTCTTTGAATATTGACAAACCTGTACAGAACCCTGTTTGTGTTCCCCTTCTGTGAGAGAAAAGCAGTCCTCATGTTTGTTGAATGTGAGCGTGTGTGCCTGCGAGACAGTGACTTCCTGTCACCCTTCCTCAGGTTCAGCACGTTTATTATGTTCTACAGGGGACATGAGGCTAGTCACTAGTTGTTCAGTTCGAGTCTCGATTAGAACTAATCCTTACACAACACAGGGATCTACCTCAGTAATACTCAGCCTGCTTTTTTTACTTAGAGTTGGCTGTAGGTGTGTGGCGCAGTCCTACTCATAACCTGTATTGTTTGTGCCTCACAGCGCAATTCAATCGCTCCACAAACGCACCTCTGTCATGTCTTGGCACCTCTTCTGCATTGGTTGGTATCGTCCGACACTCTCGACCCAAACATCTTAGTCTCGGTTTCTGTAGCCTTGCCCACTTTCCACCTGTGGGGTTCACCATCCAGGGTCAAAAGGCGCCTGCTGTCCAAACGGAGTCAAGCAGAAGTACAATGGGTGGTTGTGTCGAGAGGCTGGTTGACAGTTTTATGGTGTCTTGGTTTTGATGATGACTGGATAATGAGGGCTTGATTGTGATTGACAGTGCTGTGCTGTGTTTCTCTTTGTTTGAGTCGGTGGTGCACAACATTACGCGCACCTGTCCGCAAACTCTGTAATTGTCTGTGTTTAATCACTGGGGTTGTCATAAGTACCTGATTTATAAGGGCATTATTTCTGTTACAGGGAGAAGGGGTATGACTAATTACAATATCAATATAAAAACTTATTAAGGATATTTAAATTATTGTGTCAGTGCAACACAGATTAGTCACTTGCTAAAGTGCGTTGTTTTACTGCATTAACAGTGTGAGAAAAAACGTAATTGGTTTTACCTGGTACAAGCAGGTTGGTTGAAAATACCGGTGTGTGTGGACGTGCATGCGTGGATTCTGAGTGGAGTGCGATGGAGAATCATGTATTGTCGAGCTGCAGTGTTTTGTGACCGAAGGCAGCTCAGAAGCAATGGCCAAACAAACCGATCAGTAGGACGCAGTAGCCCCCATCCGCGTCCCATCCTGGAGCCAAGGGCAAAGCAGCAGCCCTAGGTTCTTGCTGCTACAGGCCCAGGATCCCTTCTCCTTGGATAATCTGTACAACTAGTCCCAGTGCACCCAGGACTCCTCTGTTATTCACTCCAATTCGCCCATCACCCACCTTTGTTCAATAGTAAATTGATCTACAGATAAGGGGACATGATCATTCAAACTGAGCACATTGTGTCTGAAATGTTGGAGTGTGTCGGAGATCTATAACAGTCCATGTTAGATTACTGACAGAGAGTACTCTAGGTAACAGCTTACCCTATAAATTACTCTGAGCATTCAATAAAAAATTATTGTAATTTCACTAAATCACAAGAATGAAATCCGCACTGAATCTTGCCTAATATGTACCATTACTGTTTCTCTTTAATATACTAATCCTTAATATGTAATAGTACTGCAACCCCGTTTACTACTTATTTATTGTGCTCTTTATGGAATGTCAGTTTCTGGATTGTCCAACGGGTAGCTGACACCCAAATAGGACTTGCCCCTCCTTCAGCCTATGTGCTGCTTTAAACAGCCCTGACTGAAATGTAAGGGAATAATCTGCCTCCCTGCAGTTCAGATGTTTGTTTTGAGCAAATGGATGTCATCTTTAATTGTTTTATTTGAGCTGCTCACAACAAGGCAGGAGGGCCTTGGAAGTGTTTGGAGTTGGGCTGGTGCCAGGATGTGGCGGGGTTACAGGTGGGCCGGCATGTTCCCCACCGTCAGCCCACAGATGTCCCTCCATATGCTGAGCAGGGCACACGCACACCCCCTGCCCCCAACCCAATTCTCTCTCCTCCTGTTTTCCTCCACTGGCATCGGAACGTCTCTTGACCTTCAGAGAGACGCACTTCCCATTTCACTCTCACAGGGGGATTTGTCCTAAGAGCCCTGGGTGAGAAGGAAAGCATGAATTATGTACGCTAATAAATTAGCCAGCTTTGTGGCAGAGTGGGTGCTTGTCTCCAGCATTAGGCTCAGTGCGTTGCACTGATGGCATTTTCTCAACAGGTCCCATTGTAGCTTTAGTCTCTGTTGACGCCACACAGTGGCTTCACATTCAAGAGATACATGTTACTAATCTAGCCACATAAAAGTTGCTCTTTAAACAACAAAACAGGCAATAGCCGTGTTGGTCCGGGGGAAGTTGGACTACCAAGGCTGCCAGAGTGGACAGAGGAGGAGATGTGTGTGGAGCAGCACTAGATCGCAAGGGAGAGGGACAAGCCAGAGCCGGTTTAAACACAGCTGACCAGAGTGCTCCTGCCCCCCTCAGCTCTGTTCCTTTCCCGTCCAGCGGTCATGAGAGTTCCTCTAGCCAAAGCCGTAAGATGCAGCTTTGGCATCATTTTCCGTTTCATCACTCATCTTTCCTGCTTCATCACACTTATTTTTTCTTGCTTCATCACTCATATTTTCCTGCTTCATCACTCATATTTTCCTGCTTCATCACTCATATTTTCTGCTTCATCACTCATCTTTCCTGCTTCATCATTCATCATTCATCATTCATATTGACAAACCTGTACAGAACGCTGTTTGTGTTCCAGACTTGTTTGCATGGACCCCAATGTTAGCCACAGTACTGACAGGGTTGTATTGTATGTGCCCCAGCATTAGTCACAGTACTGACAGGGTTGTATTGTATGTGCCCCAGCGTTAGTCACAGTACTGACAGGGTTGTTTGCATGTGCCCCAGCGTAAGCCACAGTACTGACAGGGTTGTATTGTATGTGCCCCAGTGTTAGTCACAGTACTGACAGGGTTGTATTGCACATGCTTGAACGTTGCCCACGGTACTGGCAGGGTTGTCTTGTATGTGCGCCAAAGCTAGCCACAGTACTGACAGGGTTGCGTTGTATGTGCGCCAACGCAAACCACAGTACTGACAGGGTTGCGTTGTATGTGCGCCAACGTGCTGAATCCCTTCCTAATCAGGCACCTGCTATTGGTTTAGAGACCTTCTGATAGCCTTGTTTAGTTGTGGCTCTTGTTTAGTAAAGTTTTTGTTTTCCTGTAAAACATGCAATGATGGGACTGCTGTAAATATTAGATTAACTATGTAGGTTAACTAGAGTTTTATATCAGAGAGATATACTGGATTAGACTTTTTATTAGATTAGATTAAACTATTTATTAACTTTGTTGCCAATTTCCAGTGCTGTGAACGACGTACCTGAGACATACTGATATTTTGTGTGATAATGATGTACCTGAGACATACTGATATTTTGTGTGATAATGATGTACCCGAGACATACTGCTATTTTGTGTGATAATGACGAACCCGAGACATACTGCTATTTTGTGTGATAATGACG
>JAOVYW010073298.1:6922-18210 GCA_025775045.1 Hiodon tergisus
CGGGTTCATTCAGATAGATTACCCAAGACAGAATTGCCAAAAGACTTTTGGAATTCTAGGCTCCATGGGAGTCCTGCAGACTGACAAGTACACACCATGCACATTAGCAAAGACACCGTCATTCGCACACACTCAGGTCCTAATAAGATGATTGAAAGTAACTAATTTTACCTCTGCCCATTGAGGCACAATAATACGCAATGAATGCAACTTTGGGACAATTGTTAACAAATGGGTGCTATAAAAAAGAGAGGGCACATTGTTTCATAGTAAGAACTGTGATCAGATTGTCCCGAGTTTTTAATCTCTCACCATTAAATTGAATGGATACTGCCCTTAGTGCTGATTTACACAAAGGCTGAATATGATCACTAAAAGATCATAGATTTTCCATCTTTTATTTATGCGTCTTTATTATGTTGCTATGATTGGCCATTCCTTTAGGATACATTTTGTTTCAGATGTGCATATAGTGTTACAAAAATACTCATACTAGCTGTCACAGGTGTATAATAATAGAAATCGACATTTGGATTGGACAATTCTAAACGGTTGTTTCTTCCAATGCTCAATAAGGAAGCATTTCATTACTGTTAGTGATCCCACTTGTGCTGTTCTACAAGAGATCGTTCTGAAAACAGTGGTCACCAAGTCCACAAAGTCATTTTCATCAAACTGATGCTCGATCCTTTTTGTGCCACAGGCTGCCACAGATCATCTTGTATAATCAAATTCGCGGAAAATGTATGCCTGAAGTGTAGTTTGTCCCCTTTCTGCACAGAACACTACCAATGGCCTTGAATGTGACAGAACATATGGGGAACGCTTTGAAGGAGCCACCGTCAGGAGCATTCCAGGACCTCTCAGCATTAAGGGGAATAGAATGAGTAAATTCACTCCTTAAGTGAACGTCTCACTACCCAGCCTCGCACAGATTGCGGCATCCTTATGGTATTTACCCTCCCGGCGCTCGCCCTCCCGGCTGAGTGTGACATTAAGCGAAAGGAAAGCGCCGCCGCCGCCGTTCTTTCTCAGCCCACACTAAACAATTTGGCTAATGACGAGCGGGAGCTGTTCTGTGCCGTAAGGCCTCGGCGATGCTCCTGCAGATGGAGCCATCAGCGTGCGAGCGCCACTGACCCATAATGAAGCGCTTCAGCTCAGGCTCTCCCTCTCCTCCCTCTCAGCGCCTCGGCGCTTGCCTAAGATTACTGGTGGCTGGAACCAGGGCGTGTTGTGTAGGTGGGCGGAAGCCGTCAGCCCACCGCTAGGGGCTTAATCGTAGTCATTGTTATCGACCCCCCCCCACGGTGCGCGCGCTCGGACGTTTGACAGGGCTGCTAATAAAGCCGGCGCGGGGTGGGATTCACACCCTGACGCACTCAAGTTGCTCTGGAGGATTTGCCACACCCCGCTGTCTCTAGCTGGATCGATGGATGGGGGCCTGCTGTCACTAATCACCATCCCGCTGCATTCAGAGCCTCGGTTGGTCGGGACGGGTATAAAGAAGTCTTTATGTTCTCTGTACACGCGGTGCTCGCTGAAAACACCGTCACGCCTTCTCTCCGCACATCATCCCTTTCCTCTCTGTTGTTCCATATTATCGTTCTGACTAAAAGTGATTGATAAAAAAAAATCACCTATAAGGAACATCAACTAAAAGCAGCTTTGAAAGAAGCTTATTATTTTTTTTAATGTTACTTTGAAAAACACATCATTCCAAAGGTCATATAAGTCTGAGTACCTGAGACATTTTCAGCACAGCTTATTAAAAATTTAAACTTTACTTATTTTTATCCCAATTTTTTTTTTTGTGGTGTAATTTCTGAAAAGAGCAGAGTGGACATGGCAGTCATGATGACAGGAACTGTGTGAATGCCAGTAATGACCAGTGCTTCTGTTACAGCCACAACAGTACTGGTGACATGACGTGCGACACAAAACCCCCGTTTACCTGATTTAGCTGAAGAAAATTTGCCAGCTCTGTCCTTTAATGGAAAGTTTGTAACTGGTCCAAATGTTATCTTTGATCAACTTAATAATGATAACCTAAAAAATATCACCCACAAATCGTGTGATTTAGCATCTTTGTGGTTTTCAAATGAGGCCCTTACAGTTTGGTGAGAGTTTTAATAAAATGCTGTATTAAATGTAATAGTATCTTGTTTGACATTCTACAGTCATGGAACATTTCAAAGTGGTATATGGTCCCAATACACTACCATATTTTACCTTAGAGCAGGCCTGGTGCCCCCTTAGTTGGAATATTGCACCACCCTCAGTTATATATTACTTTAATCATAGTCATTGCACTGATGGGCTTCCAAGAACTCTATAGTATAGTACTGAGATAAGTATATTTAATGAGGCCAGGTGTTTGTGCTTTATAGACCGCTGTTTTGCATCATGGGTATTGGAACAAAATGCATTTTGGGGGGGTTTTAAACACCAGCAAACAACAGTTACTTCCCCAGTGGTTACAATGTAATCTCCACAAAACACATTTTGAGTTTAAAATCCTTGATGTATCCTTAACATTAGCTGTGCATGAAATCCCTTGACATATTGACATAAACCTGCCCAAACCCAGTTATACGCAATGTCAGCTTGTCAGTAAAGAGCACATGAGCAGCGGCGCCCAAACAATGGCAGTAAGACTACTGAAAAAATAATCTTATACACGTACCCACTTGTTAACACACTTACAATGGTAGAACCCAAGCAGCATTCTGAGACTGGTTGGCAGAAACTTAGTCAGCTATCTGAATTTACTCACAATGAGAACCAAAAGGTCAGTGTGGTAATGATATTTGTGTAAGTTTTTATTGCAAAAAAAAAAAAATGGCATGCATTTTTCTGATTACACATCGGTCCGAGAGCTACAAGTAGGAGCTGATATACAACGTTTAAAAAAAACAAAACCTTTTTAAACAAATTAAATAATTTACATTGACAGTTCAAATAAAGGCACCAACAATCAAACATAGATTTTCCACTTTATCAACTTCCTCCCAGCTTGGCTGAGTGTCAGCCCAAAGTCTTGAGATTGTGGCCCCAAGCTGCATGCCACAAGGTGGCATGCATTACCTTGACAATGTAGCTATGGCATTGCCTTAAACCACTCGTTAATATGGAATACAAATGTATTTGTTGTCAAGGGCAGCATATCGCTGCAGCAAGAGAACTGCATTGTAGCGATAAGTCGTCTGATTGCATTATACGGCATTGTTTGTTTTCAGCGATTGTGAATGTGTTGCGTCGGCGTGGGGAAGTGTTGTCATGGTAATTAGCAACTGTTTTCCGTTGCGTTGATGGGTATTGTGCATGCATCTGCTTGGTGTTGTCATCACTAGACAGTTTGAGGCGGTTATGAACCGTCCATGTTTCAAAGAGGTGCAGTAGACTCTGTTCTTGTCGTTCCAGGCTGCGAATACATTTAGTGTAATTGTGCTATCAGTTATTACCCATCCTGTGTCCTCATCAGGCGAAAATAGTCATGACCCCTGAGTCATTTCTGATGGCCCCTTTATCGAGTTCGCATCAGCGCCAATTATGACTGTACCGCGACTGTATAAGGTAAGCACTTTCATGAACCACACTACATTCTTTGCTTTAGAACAATCTTTATAAGGAAATCAATCTAAAGGACCGTAACGACTTGGAGACATGTCTGTGGGGCCTCATTATAAAATATGGGTTCACAAAGTGCGTTACTTTTGCTTATTCAGATTCACCGGGTGCGAACATTCTTGAGGCTCCGATCGGAGAGCAGGTCTTAAGTTCAAAAGTAACGCAATTTTTAATCTAAATTGCATTCAATGTTTGAACGAAAGAAGCCTGGATTCTGTCAGTCAGTCACGGGCAGTTGAGTCATTCTCCACTCTGCATGTGAAAGCAATGCATTAACAAACCCTGCAGAGACAACTCAATTTAAATCTAAACATTCGCTAGACATTTGTTTAATTGCATATGGTCATTTTCCTTCTTTTGAGGTTTGACACCAATTCCCAGAACACTTCTGTGAAACAAGCAGATCATTTCTGCTCTCTGTGCCTGTAAATTGTTTATTTTTTCTCCAAACGAAAAATCCTGCCGCATACGACATCATAAGAAGTAACACACTGTGATAAAATGAAAAGAATATGAAAACATATTAAAACAATTTCATAATTGTATCACAGGAAGATGAAGAGCTCCTCTCTCCAGGTATTTTCTTAACAAAGAAATGGCTGTTGTTATTTTTCCAATTTCTTTTAAATAACGTTGCAATGTGTCTAATGTTCATCAATGCCAATTAGAATTTATGATTTACAGCTGAACAAGTGAGGTTTTAAATGAGAGGTGAGAAAACAATTCCAATGATTTTGGTTGATACCTTTCTATGCCCATCAGAAAATGAAAATCAATCTTTCACTAGCTTGACTGAGACATTAACAACAATAGGTATAGGTAACAATAGGACCCACGTGCCCCAGCATATCATATTGTGATAGGTTTCCATTACCCCCACCATGCTACCAGTGGGGAGGGCATGACGAGGTACTGTAACCAGGAGCCATTGCTCAAAAAGCCTGTCTCTTTTCCTAAACAAAGACATACCATTAGTTTATGGGCAACCTTGACAGTTCAGTGACACAATCAACCACCAGAGGCAAATTAAACACCAGTGATTGATCACCCCACTTCGTAGCCGATTCAAAAAAGGATAGATTTTCTTTACTGGAAGGCAGGGAGTTAGCGGCGCGATCACCCAAACTAGCCTTTCGCTTATGAGTAAATGTGTCATAAATTCGGGTTGATTGTATATGCTGTTCTCCACTGAACTTAATCCTTCCAAGCAATTCATCATCAAGTTCTGCTTTCTAATGCGGGGATCAAGGCAGGACTGCTCACGCTCATTCATGTGTTGAAGAAGCATTGTAGTTCCAACAGCAGTTCTTGTGACAGCAAATCGATTTTACATATCGGAAAACTACGGCTGGGCGATATGGCCAAAAATGTTATCACAATAAAACATTTCATATCAGTCGATATCGATAATTATCACAATAAACATCAAATCATTATTTCTTTCACGCTTAAAGGGTGATTTTTGCTCCTGAGTGAAAGTTGAAGAAGCCAGAGAGTTAATTGTGGTTTTAAACTATTCTTTATCGTCAGAACATGACAAACACTTGCCAAACAGTGGATCATTTCACAAATCTGATGTAGAATATTCAAAACAATTATAAAATCTTTTTTCGAAATAAAATTATGCATGCCCTTAAAATTAAGTTAAATCCTTTTTCCTCAACAAAATAAATATCTTAATAGATTCTGTTTCCTCTTCTTGCTGTTTGAGGTCTCCATTCACCTCGGTTGCTTTGCGCTTCTGTGTACTGCTCTTAGACTTCGCTTAACAAACCCACGTGGCAAGTCTTTTTCGAAGACCTAGTGGGAGTGCTGGTTTAATACCGTCAATTAATTATTTGTCACGAGGGAAGGGCATTTACACTGAGACTGATACCAGCTAAAGGATCCAGCGTACCAGCTACATTGAATGCTCTGTAAGATATCAGAAATTTCAAAACATGAATGTATTTATGATTTTCCATTAAACTGGAGATGTTAATTTGTTATTAGTGAGCTCTACATCAAAAGTATGTTTTTTAATTAGATTAAAATAATTGCCGTTGCAAAGGGAAGGAAAATAAAGTTGTTAAAGGATTTTTCTAATGTCTGACTTGGCAGTAAACTTTTAGTCTTTAAAGGAAGAAACCAAATTTAGATCCATATGTTCTTAAGAACTTTAGGCTGGTATCTAATTTGCCATTTTTGTCTAAAATATTGGAGTAAGTAGTAGCCCAGCAGTTATTGGAATTTCTAAATTCTAATAATATGCTAGAAACATTTCAGTCAGGTTTTCGAACAGGGCATAGTACTGAGACGGCACTCATTAGGGTTGTAAATTATATTCTAATGACATCTGATAATAACTTGGTGTCTGTTCTAGTACTGCTTGATTTAAGTGCTGCATTTGATACTATAGATCACCATATCCATTTAAAAAGACACCCACGTAGGCAAAAAAGGGACTGCTCTATCTTGGTTGAGGTCATATTTGACAAATAGATTTCAGTTCGTTAAAATCGGGGAAGACTCATCTGATTTGTTTCCGGTTAGATATGGAGTACCACAAGGTTCAGTGTTTGGCCGCCTTCTATTCTCTTTGTATATGCTACCGCTTGGTGATATCATCCGTAAGCACGGATAAGATCAACTTTCATTGTTATGCAGATGACACGCTGCTATTTCTGTCAGGGAGCCCGGGTGAGGATTTTCTGTTGGCTAGATTGGAGGATGCCCTCTAATTACCTATTGTTTAATTATGACAAATCAGAAATGATCCTTGGCCAAAAAGGCCATTGTACAAGGCTCAATGACTATGTGCTGGAACTAGATGGAAAGCTGATGGAACAAAGTGTATTGGGTAAAGATCTTGGAGTTACATTTGATCCAGATCTTTCTTTTGACCGGCATACTAAAGATATTGCTAGAATAGCATTCTACTACCTGAGAAATTGCCAAGAAATTTTTTAGGTAATCGGGATGCAGAGAAATTCATCCACGTTTTTTGTTACTTCCAGACTTGATTATTGTAATGCTATATTATCAGGTGGCTCAAATACAGCCACAAATACATTACATGTTGTTTAGAATGCTGCTGCTAAGATCCTTACTAGACGTAAGAAATATGATCGCATCACACCAGTGTTGGCTTCATTACATTGGCTGCCAATAAGGCTGATTTTAAGTTACTTTTGTTAACTTTTAAGGTTGTAAATGGGCTAGCTCCCTCGTATCTAACAGATATTATAGTCCCGTAAGTCCCATCTAGATTACTTTGCTCACAAGAGGCTGGGAATCTATATATACCAAGAATATCCAAATAAAAATCTGGAGGTACAGCATTTGCATATCGAGCTCCACAACTATGGAATAGCCTCACAAAATTTGTAAACAATACGACATGCTGGCCTCTCATTTTGCAACTTAACTTGCGCAATGCATACCTCTATTCCTGCAACGTGATTAGCATTTGGCAGTTTGTGACTGGTTCGTGGTTCAAATTAATTTTATCGAACATTTGTTATATTTCTATTGAGGAAAATAATATTGTGATAATCACTTATGGTTTTATCGCCCAGCCCTACTGAAAATGTTATAAAATCAGGAGACTGGGAACTGTGAAGGTATACTGAAAATCGTTTTGTTTCACTCCTACACCTTGCTACATCCATTTAGCGCTCAGCATCCACCAAAATCCTCTAATGCTAATTACCATGCATTAAAGAAAAACTATTTTGATTTAAAAACAGGACATTCAGGCAGATATGGATAGTTCCAAGAGCTCCAGAGGTATAGAATTTTCACAAAGAGGTCAGGATGACTTCTATTATGGAAGGAAATGCGTATCTAGTATGATTTGTTTATAGAAAGATTGGTGTGTGTGTGTGTTAGCGTTTTATGTTGTTTATGTTTCTGGAATAAACATTTATTAGATTTCACAGTTAAATGTGTTCAAACCAGTTCAAATCAATTTATTGCCTCTGCCTAGGGCCACCTATTGTTTTGATTGGATTAGTCGCTAACATTGTCTGTTCGGAGACTGTGAAACGTATGTACATTTTTTTTCAAAACTAAAAATTTCAATGATTTTCAGGGAACAAAATGTAGCCATGAGCCACATGGCGTGGTAGCCACTGTTTTATGTAATACGTATTTAGAAGTCTTCTCATTGACCCTCATGATACTAAGGGACTCCTACTGAAGCCTCCTCACCGATATTCATTATGTGAGAGACAACAGTCCTCATTAAATATTTTTGATTAACATATGTACCCTCGTACATGATAAATTTCATACCCTGCTGGTCCTTCATTCTTATTCTCCTTCCATTGGTACTGTTATTAATGTACTGCATTATTTTATACCAGGACCAGCCACTCTTGTTATGTAAACATGTAACTCGGCCTAATATGTACACCAGTTTTACTGCTTTAGAAAATCGGACCTTCCACAGAAAACCTTTAAAAAAAGTCGGTGGGGTCTATCTGCAGCAAGTGTTGTTCCACTGCAGTGCAAGCAGAACGGTGACAGGCAAAAATAGCTTCTTAAGGACTTTGGTTGCGTGAAATTGTCCTTTATTAGTAGGACCATCTGACGAGAGCACCAAAAGTCATTTACTAACTTACATCATTATCCCCATTCATCTGCCAATCTCACCTCCGGAACACGGCACATGCCACCGAGCACGGCTGGCAAGAGCGGCACACAGGCCCATTCTTCCACCCATCTCAATTTTAAAAACTGCTTGTTATTCACCCCTGTCCAGTGCTGCTTACAAAACACGTTGGGTACCCTCCCCTCACTCGCATTACCCTTTTTAGCATCAAAGCAATGTGTCATGCCAAGGTAAATCGGCCTCTTTCTCAGATCTATAAAAAGTGGTGGCTTCTCCGTTTCGGTCAGGAGGCAGTCAATCAAAGGCACCTCCTCATTGCCGCACTTCCTGTTATTGAATTTGTCATTCAAGACGTGGGTCTTATTAGAACGCACGTGACACATTGCGTATGACTTGCCCGGTTGGCTGAGCGATCTTTATTACAGGATGGTGGAGATGATGACAGTGACGGTGATGGTAATAAGACTAGTAAGACGTACGCAGACTGGTTTTAACTTGTCTCTTACTTTGTAATTGGTAAGAGAACTGCACAGTGAGCACAGCTTGACGACACGGTCTTCTATGCAATGTAATCCAAATTCTGCCATCCTAGGGTCTTAATGCTTACTCCAGTCAAAAAGTGACACACCGTTAGCAGATCCCTTACAGAGTGCAAAAGTCCTACATTATAAATTCACAGAATTTTATATTTGGCTACATGCTGTTTGCATGGCATATTCCGTGTAGGATATACATAAATGCATGTCAGATATATCTGTTAGATGTGACCTTTTTCTTTAGAAAATTCTTTGTGAAAATGTGCAAATGTTTATTTAAGTGGGATTTTTTTGTTTGTTTATGCAGCTTTGCAGGTATTCAATTGTGTTATACAAATGGAAAAACTCAAACACCAACTTTCATCAGAATATACTTAAAGCATGCATAATTTCCATATCAAATAGAAAAAAAAATGGCCATAGTCTATTCAAATAACTTATTGAATATTATAATGCTTCACCAAGAACGGCTTTGCTTCCAAAGTCTTCGACAAAGCAGGAGGTTCTGCAGGTGACACATTTTTGATCTCATGGCAGGTCACACTTGTGCTGCCGGTGTTTTGTTGCTGTCAGTGACGGCCATCTATTTTTACAATGCAAAGCAGTGTTATGCAAAGGCCTCATTATGCAGAATTATCACTCAAGATCTCTTACATGGTTGTCCTAGAAAACAACAAACAAACAGTGGAATGGATTAAGCAACAAACCACTGTGTGTATGTGTCAAGCTGTGAATTTTTTGTGCGTAGCTTCCCCGCTTGAAAGAGATCAACACATCAACAAGGAGATCTCAACCTGGAATTCACACTTCATTTACTCCAAGGATGGTTAAAGTTTACAAGAAGATGAACGATGAAACCAAAGGGTAATGAAAGATGAAAAACATTTGAACAAAACAAAGGCCACGCTCTCAAGCTGGCTTATCAACTATCATCACTGGAGTGTCCATAAGCAGCTTTTGAAATTTATCAAACAAAGGCTATTAACATAGTTCAAGTCCTCAATGGGTGCCACTCTGGAATCTGATAATGTATTCTGTTTAGCATACTTTCTTTGTGACGAACGCCAAAGTTTTCACGGGAAGGCTTTTGCATCAGCTCTGCCGCTCCCCACACACACTGGTCAGATTAATTTATTTTCTTATTCTTTTTCAGTGCTGCTTTGCAGTGCAATTACTAATATTGCGTATTAAATACATTGAAACACAAATCTGACAATAGCGTCACAGGGACTTTGTGTAAAGACGCATAAAGTAGATTTTTTGCAGTTCTCTCTTGGTCACAATATGGGTGGTGTTGTAGCTGCAGCACCATCACCAATAACCCTCTTCTGTACAAGGACTGCTGGTTCTCTGGTAGGGTGAGGCCACATAATACACACAAATGAAATAAATGTGCACGCTAGGACAAACCACAGAATGTAAATCTTTACCTCCCTTTGATAAACTGTAAATTGCATGTTGCAATAAATCTCTTTCTTTTAGTAGTATCAAAACAAACATCTTTTTTCTACTAAACAAGGAGATAGAAATACTGTTTTGTCTTCATTTGTTTTGACATAATGCAATTTGCATATGTGCTAGGAAAAATAAAAAAACTATTTATGATTTTAATGGCAGCTAACAGGAACTCGAGCCAGCTCAGTTCCACATTACTCATCCAGGGGTCTTTTTGAAGCAGGGGAACAACGGGCTGCTGGTGAGAACAGCAACCATCCCCACACCAGTTTCCACGTCAGTGATGAAACGGCACACGTATTTTTCACTGATGCCTTCGAAGCCACATCACCGGCATCGAAACAACCAAGCACAACAAAGAGTCCGTGCTCACGCAAGTACTCCGGATATGGCTTTTAATTAGTTTTTAAACTTCCACCTTCCATCCGGCTTGCAGAAACACAAACTTCTTGCTCTTTTGCATTTCCCTCCCCGTCGATAAAGTGCCGGGAACAGCCTTTTGCTTGAACCGTTACTGAAAAAGTTATGGGACTCATCTCCAGGATGCACTCACTCAGTCGTATCGACTGCTGGCTGCCAATCTCTTCTCTAGCCTCTATCTATGGGGAGATCAGTATGAGACCAAGCCCGGCTCCGAGGGGAGAGGGGAATACAAAGTCTTCCAGGCTCCACACTGTTAACCCTGAGGGCGGCAACCAATGGAGGGGAGAAAATCTGCGTCCGCTTGGAACAGGTGTGAGAGGTTGGTTACTCTGGAGCAGAGGAAGCAGAGAGATGAGTTACTGAGGAGTACCAGATGGTGCACCCTTTTTCTAAAAAAATGCATTTCACTATTGTCGTGAAAAAACGCAGATAGCTGGAATTATTGTTGAATTGAAACCAAACGTGCATGCGTTTCTTGTGCCGTCTACTGGTCACCTGTTTCCATGCCATTTAAGGGATGCTTACAATAATTACAAAGAAAAAAATTATGAAACAATGGAATGTCAGTAGTGGCAAATTGCCACTAATGGAAGCAAATGAATGTGGAGGTCAATAAGATACGCTGTTTTTAAATTTTTGAATCTCTTTCC
>JAOVYW010073300.1:0-20287 GCA_025775045.1 Hiodon tergisus
ATCAACCACTACACACATACACACACACACACACACACCCCACCATCAACCACTAAAAAACACACACACACACACACACACACACACACACACAGACAACCTCACCCACACACCCACACACACAGACAACCCCCCACACACACACACACACACGACCACACAAACAGACAACCCCACACACACACACACACACACACACACACGGCCACACAAACAGACAACCCCACGCACACACACACACACACAAACAGACAACCCCACACACACACACACACACACAAACAGACAACCTCACACACAGACACACACACACAGACAACCTCACCCACACACCCACACACACACACGACCACACAAACAGACAACCCCACACACACACACACACACACATAGATGTGTGTAAATGCATCTCTGGAAAGATGTGTACTGAACAACATTCAATGCCTGCCAATAAATACCTCCATAACTGAACAAGGCTTTTCAAAATGTTAACAATGCCTAACATCTGCATAATGTCTGCGAAATTCAGCTTCCCTTTAATATAATGAGGTATAGATGGTTTGAATTCTTGGGGCAGTGTTGATTGATCAAAAGGAATGGTGTATGTTATTTAATATGTCAAAACAAGTCGAACTAGAGTTAGACAGGACAGCAATCAGTGCATGACCACTGTCTTACGGATTATAAACAGATATCTGCATGATGTCACAATATTTCTGGAGTTACTGGGGATTTGAGAAAATTTGCATTGTTACAGGGGGTACAATAACCTAATGAACCGACAAATAGCAACAGCAAAGGCCAACACATTAACGTGGATGTCTGCACTGGTCATGTCTTCCAGGTCACACAACTTTATTAGGCAGCAAATGCAAAGACTTATTTAAACTCATTAAAAGTATGTTGTTCTTATACAAAGGTAAGCTTCTGTGAACTGTGTTTTTTAGTTTGTAATCTGTCATAGTGATTTTGTTTCCTGCCTCAGCAAGTATGTATGTATGTAATGTAGTTTACATTAAAGTAAATTAATTGTGGTTTGATTTAATGACTGCATTTCTGAGTATTTGAAACAGCTGTATTAGCATCATTAAGACACCCTTTTGCACCGTGTGCCATGTGTTATTTAAGACTTAATATGTTTTGCACCTCGCCACGGCAGTCCAATGAGTCGCACCGGACAAGAATAAATGTCATGTACTTTTGTGCAATCAGTCTTTGTCCTGGTTGTCTCTGTGACTTTAGTGTGTCTCAGGAGCCCGCCACACAAGGTGGAGCAACACTTGGTTTCACTGTGTGAGGTTGTCGGTAGAGAATAAAACACAGGCTGACTCATACAAACTGGCTAACCGGATAACTGAGGACAGATAGACTAAATAATCAAACAAATACTAAGTGATGCAATGCAGTCTGTTTCCTTTTCTTTCAGTAAACAACGGGGATGACCTGCTTGGAGCAGCATGTGGTGCAAAAGGGTGTCTTAAGGGTGTCTTAATGATGCTAATGCATTTATTTAATGCAGTCATTAAATAAAACCACAATTACTTTACTTAAATGTAAACTACATTGTATACATATGAATTGGTTTCGCTCCATGGTACCATTTCAGCTACTTTTGGACCAAAAGGTCTATACTTTAGCTTGTGGACAAAGATGCTAAATATACTCAGGGAGCCTCTGTTTTTCTGAGAGTTATGGTTTTCAATATTAACACGTTTGTCACTACACGGCTAAATTATTTTCATGCAGAATGGCACAAGGAGTCCAGATAAGTATAAAGTTTATACTAAAGTTTCTCAAATGTCACCAAATCGCAACCACGTGTCCTTTCCTCATGTAGGTTACTTATTGGGTGTTAATGTTAATATTTTTGTTTAAATGTGAGTCAAATGGCTGCATTTTAATGACACGATTAAAGAAATCAAAGTGTGACCTTTAAGAAAAGCAGCTGGTTTGCGAGTTGCAGTTCATCTCATCTGGTGCCTCCATACTTGTAAATGAAGTGTGGAGGGCAATAAAAGTCAGTAATGTTTTCTTGACATTTTCCTGATTTCTGTGCATGTGAAACACTCTAAGGAAGCTTGAGGTGACACTTAAATCCCGCTAATTAAAGGTAGCTCAATGCCACTGTAGGATATTTAGCATGCAAAATTGTTTAAGTATTACATTACATTGTCTTTACCCATAAGCCTTTGCACTGAATGCTCCAGATGTCACTATAATGAACCGGAGTGAAATAATTCATTAGCGTTATCCATCAGCCTTTGCACTGAAACCATCAGACATCGCCAGAAAGACTGACGTAGGCCATTGTGCTGAAATCACCAAACAACCATCCCTGCCCTCGTCTCTGTGACTGATCTAGCTTAATGTACTGATCGAACAGGAACAGAAACAAGAGAGCCAGCCACAGGAACATCCAGTGCTAAAACATGATTAGAGATTTACTGGCACTGCCACTCATTAGACATTAAAAGTGTAATCTAGATCACCTACTTGTAAGGAGTTAAGGAAAAAATGCATTGCACATTTTAAATAGGGAAGAAAAAATATGACACAGTGGAGATACGTTTGCTTATTGAAAGATCTGGAAGGCATTCTTTTTCTTTTGGCATGTTGAGTAATGAGCTCACTGGTTAAATTTCACACATCTTTTAGTGCACGCTCATCTCTGAGTGGAGGGAGCAGGGAGCGATGAGGCGGTCTCGAAGGAGACTTAAAGCGCCCTCCGATGGGGCTTTTTCCTTTTAACAAACGTGGAATTCACCCCTCGAGAGCTTGGCACGGCACCGGACAATTTTCTCAACCAAAATGTCTGATTTGAAATTGGCGGCACATGAGACGTGAACGCGATTAATAATAATTGATTTTGGCTTGTATTGGCGCCGTTTTGTAACGCATTGCAAAAAAAAAAAAAAAAAAAACCTAAAATAAAGCTGTTACACATGCTGTGGTGAGGAGCAGGAAGGGAGGTCAGGGTAAGGCCAAGTTTCTAACAGCGGTTATTTCTGAGAATAAATAAAGTAAAAACCAGCTCTGATGGGCGACTCTGTTGTCGACGCTATTTTCAGCATAGCTTCCTTACTTTGTGTTCAAAAGCACTCCCTGCTCAGTTTGTCATAGTGCCATTGTACCTGGATTTGGTTTGCAGGCATAACAGCGTGAACAATGCAGGGTTCCATGAAAATAAACATACCATATTCAATATGAGATGTTTAAAAAGATGCTTTTATTTATTTATTTATCACAGTACACGGTGCACGTTAGGTTGCATGAATTTCTTTAAAATGTCAATGTAACTTTACCAAATGGAACCTTTGAAAGTCTCTGGAAAGATTACTCTTAATAGGTAACATGAGTCTGAGGTTTGAGAGAGCATTGAGAGGAACTCACAATAACTGCATTCCCTGAAAAAGGGTTCCAAAGCATCAAATTTGTGAAGGATTGCAAACGTCTACAATACATTTGTTTATGACTACTTGAGATTCAAAGTCTTCTGCGTGCTCAGAATAATGTCAGTTTTTAACAAATGGAGAGACCTGTAAGTAAAAAAAACAAAGTCTCTAATTTTTGATAACCAATAGGGCCGCAGGCTTCAGATCCTGACCCGGCAGACGTAGGGCGTGAGTCGTTAGTACATAATGTTATAGATAAAAAATTCAGTTTCTGCGTAACCTTTGTCTGCTGTGGCATTGTCCCCTCTCTCTTTATTTTTTCGTACAAAAAACAAGAAATCCAGATCATCCGAGTCCTGGAGTGCAGAAGACCATCCCCAGGAGATTGTTAAGAGCAGGATGGGGGAGGGATGTTCTCTAATGAGGAGACTAACCCATGGCCCTCGTGGCTCAGGTTTAAAACCTGATTTGTGCCCTGGAAGCTTATTAGCTGCACGTGCATGTGGTCGAAACAGATTTCTTCAATGGCTGTCGGTCCTTCTGACACCTTGCTTTGATAAAACTGTACTAGCTGCTGAAAACTGCTCTACTGCTCTAATTGCAACTTCCCTAGGGGCTAGACAGTCCACCTAAAAATATAATATCTCAGCCATGGTGAACTGACACTGAACGGGACACTGCTGCCTCCAAGTTTATAGCTTCAGGTTGTCCTCTATCAGGCTGCTCTATTGCTTGAATTTCTCCAGGGGTTTGTAGGGTGTTTATTTAAGATTTGCTCCATCCCTTGGTTGTTTATCTGCTGAAGGCCTAGGAGGTAAAAAGCCCCAATGAAATATGCCCTTTGATCACTGCTTGTCCACAGCATTGGAGGAGCGGCAAGTTTCAAAAGCGCTTTGATATTGGAGGTGGTCCGTCCTTCGTACACCACAGATAACGAGGCTTTCTGGAATGTGCAGAGGACCTTTTCTTGCCCCTCACTAAAACGAGCCATGATCATCCCTTTCCAAAAACTATGAGAATGCTGTACACAAACTCTCATCAGGAAATGCCTAGTGTTCTACAGCTCTTATTGGGTTAAGGGCGCCCACCAGGGGGCTAGTGAGGTGGAGGAAGGGTCTCGATGGTCCAGGCTGACAGCTGATGTCCAACAAACCACGCTTTGATACTTCTTACAAGCTGATGACATTGGATCACACCTTGATAGTTCTTGGTCCCTACATTTTCATGCAGGCATTTTGTATTTTAAAGGCACTTCTTCTCCAGGTGTTTATAACTAGCTGCCCACACTTTGTTCTCATATGAGTATTGTCGTTATGAAATGATCAATTTTTCACAGTGTAAAGGCCTCTGGAGAAGCATCTCTAATCAATTGTCATGTGTGAATATAAAAACACAGAACCAAACAGAATGCTAAGTGAATTAGAATTTCAAAGCGCTTACTTCTTCCATGGTGTTGCCTCATCTTACCAGCATTTACTCTTGGCAAGTTTGGCAGGGATGAGCAACTGTGGTGGCCCTGCAGGCCTGCAGGTTTTAGAGTGACCTTTTAATTAGCAACTGATTTTCACCTAGAACCCCCCCGGTGAGGTGGATTTACTTTCTAAATAATGACTTTGATTAAACAAAGAGTTGAGGTGGAAGGCAAACCAGCACACACTGTAGCCCCTGAGGAGTTTCCCTTCTCTGCTCTATGGTTATCTTCTTAGCGGTCCCCACTAGGCATGCCTGAAGACTAGGCAGGCCTATTACTTTCAAAGTCAAAACAGCCTACCTAATGTGAGCCTGGTGGATGTTTCTAACAATAAAGGAGAGATCAGAGACACTAAATAAGGGGCCATAGGTATGGTCGCATGTTTTATGAAGTACGAAGGAGGGGTCCTTGAGGTATTAAAGTTCCCCTCGATTGTCCCAGCTCCATCAGGGTTGGTGGTCCAGACAAAGGGCCAGAGTCCTCCAAAGTGAACTTGTCCAATGATGTGGACAGGAAACAGAAAAAAAATCAAGAGTGCACATATCTGCCTTCCTTGTCATTAACAGTCAGGAGTTCCAGCTGCTCCTTGTTGGCCACTCCAGCCCGTCTCCATGATACTGAAGCAGTGCTGGAGTAGGGAGGGAAGGTGCAGGAGTGGTCCGGTGCTGATGATGGCTAGTCGTCTTTCTCTGGCCTGCTCCTCTTCCTGATCTTGTCCTGCTTTATGGTCTGAGAAGCCGGAACAGTGGTCAGCGGGCGAGGATCCGCCCCTTTGTCCGTCTGGTCCGCCTCCCAGGTTCACACACAGGATAATTATTGTCAGATAAAAATTTTAAAACATAATTTACAATTTTAAAACACACTACTTCAATTAAAATTAAGGGGGAAGTTCCTCACAATTGCCAAGTTTAACGCAAAGAAAATGGCACATTCAAATATCACTTTGTCAAAATGACGAAGCATGTGATTCATCTTTCCCGTTGTGCTTTTGCTTTCCCAATACAAATGCAATCCTCTGTTAATATGGTGGCTGGAACTTATGCCTTTGCCATGCAATAATGTTTCCCTGATGTAAAACTTTTGATGGTGTGTTGTGAAATAGATCGCACCAAAAGTTGGATTTTAGAGAATTCTCTTAGTGCTAATTTGGACCAGAGTAGACTGTTCTTTCCTTCTGATTCTGGATAAGTAGGCGTAGGATGATATTTAAACGTATTGTAGTCAAGGAAAAAGATGCCCCCTGGCGATTACCCCTCTTCATCTTTTCTCTTTGAATTTATTTGATGTTAATGAACAAGGGGGTCAATAAATAACGTCAATAAGTACTGCATCAAAACTGTACGTTTTTGTAAAAAATAAACACTCACTATTTTTCAATGTCATCACCTTTCCACCGCAACACACATTTAGTTGATGACCTGAAAAAAACATTTAGTTTCCAACAGAGACAAAAACAAGTTTTGTGGTGCATTTGTCTGTGAAAAATTCTAAATCCCCCTTGTCTTTGCCTCCCTCTCTGTCCCCTGAACTTGCTAACATACGGTGTTAGCTGAATTTCTAAAGTCATTCTTTGGGATGCACTGCAGCTCTGATCTGCTGAGCATATTTTGTTAACAAAGTGGTTTTGTGAGATCAAAGCTGCTGAAAGATGAACTGAAGCAGCCAGCGCAGCCAGCGCAGCCAGCGCAGCCGAGCTCAGGACGATACAAGAATGAGGGTGTATCATATCTCTGGCCAGAATCACCACAGACACACCAGAGACTGTATGCTGACTCTGTGCTGCCTTTAGAAGTCTTAAATATAGGAAATCTTATCTACATATATTTATAGTTATCTATATATCTATATATCTATATATATATATATCTACACTATATGGACAAAACTATTGGGACGCCTACACATTACACCTACAGGAGCTTTTTTCTAAATCCATAGGCATTAATATCGAATTGGTCCCCCCTTTGCAGCTATAACAGCTTCCACTCTTCTGGGAAGGCTTTCTACAAGATTTTGGAGTGTGTCCGTTTTGCCCATTCTTCCAGAAGAGCATTTGTGAGGTCTGACACTGATGTTGGACAAGAGGGCCTGGCTCGCAATCTCCGTTCTAGTTCATCCCAAAGGTGTTTCGATAGGGTTGAGGTCAGGGCTCTGTGCGGGGCAGTCAAGTTCTTCCACACCAACTCATCTAACCATGCCTTTATGGACCTTGCTTTATGCACTGGGGCACAGTCATGCTGAAATAGAAAAGGGTTTCCACAAAGCTGGAAGCACAGAATTTTCCAAAATGTCTTGGTAAGCTGAGGCATTGACATTTCAGAGGAACGAAGGGGCCTAGGCCAACCCCAAAAAACAACCCCATAGCATTATCCCTCCTCCACCAAACTTTCCAGTTGGCACAATGCAGTCAGGCAGGAAACATTCCAGACTCGTCCATCAGACTGGCAGATAGAGAAGCGTGATTCGTCACTCCACAGAACACATTTCCACTGCTCCAGAGTCCAGTGGCGGCGTGCTTTACACCACTCCGTCCGACGCTTGGCATTGTGCTAGGTGATGTAAGGCTTGCATACAACTCCTCAACCATGGAAACCCATGCAATGAAGCTCCCAGCGCACAAATTCAGTGAGCTCTTTAGAACGACCCATTCTTTCACAAATGTTTGTAAAGGCAGACTACATGGCTAGGTGCTTAATTTTATACACCTGTGGCAATGGGACTGAATTCAATGATTAAGAGGTGTGGCCCAATAATTTTGTCCATATAGTCTATGTATGTATAGCTTATAAACACAAATGCTTAGTTTGCTCTCTCCTGACAACCTCAGTGGTTTATGACGCATGATAATGCCTCAGCACCCATCACTGTTAGTCATTAGTCATGTTTTTAGATGTTTTTACCTAAGAAGGCCCAATTCCATGGAAGGAAATTTCTGGAATCCAAAAAAGCCGTATAAAAATAGACACACTCATGTGCACTCCAGAGGGATCCATGAGTTGTTTAGATTTAGGTGCTGAAATTACCTGTCTTTTCTTTCCCAGAATGCTGCAGTGGTTCAACTGTCAGTTTAGAGATATATCTTTTTTCATTTTCTCAGAAACAAAGGTCTCTTTTGAGTCGACAGTCTTCATGACGGACTGATTAGACTTTTGAGTTCCAAACAACAAGGGGACAAAATTGTTTTCTTTTTTCCCCCTGCCTTTATTGAGATGGTTTAAAGCCACAGATATCAATCACTTTAGCAGGGAGCTGGAGTCTGTATTTACATAGTCAAAATTATTAAAATAATTCTTATTTATTTTTAGTTGGTGCTCAAATGTTTTTCACTAATTCAACCATTCAGAATTAAAATAGCTGACTTTTTAGCATTGGTCTTTTTTGAAAGCATGCCAGTGTTTTCGTTACTAACCTCGATAATGACATAAAAAATAAGAAATTTGCGATAAAGCCGCAAATTGTTATGGAGGCTGGAATCTGATGAGCAGGCTACCAAGGGTCCAAGGACTTGGCTCTGATGAGAGGCACTGCAGTGATCGGACTGCATGAGTCCGGGGGCAGTAATTTAGCTTCTTCCAAAAGCATGTGTTTCATGGCACCCTTGACCAGCAGGGGGTGCAATTGTTAAGGCACACGAAATGCAATCACGCCATTCATGTGGATCTCTATAAGGAACGCAGAAACTCAGTTTTTGCGGTTCGGTAGAATGCCACATTTATTCAGTCAGCCGTCTGTCACCTGCTGAGAAAGGAAACCCGAAGAGCAGCTGGCCTGAGATAATGAAATTCAAACCCTTGGTATTTTTAAATCTAATCTTACAGCCGAACCCGTTGATCGTAAATAAACAAACAAGCCTGAGTACCATACAAGAGAAAGGATATTAACTCAGTACAATCCCAAATGTATAGCTCAACATTAGCTGTACACCATATTAAACAAGAAAGGAACACACACTGCACCATGAGTCAAGTAAGTGCAAGTTTACAAAGTGACATTTCCGACACAGCATAAACAGGCCCCCTCCTGGGGCAGACCAGCTAAAAAAAGGCTCTGCACCACGGGTACCTACCTTTGGACCTCTCCTCCTGTTTGAGGCACGTTCCCCTATCAATTATGTAAACCCCACGCAATGTGTCTCCTGGAATTACATAAACCGCTGCCGGCCTTCCCCGTGCGCCACATTGCTCCCGGTGGCAGAGCCTGACACATTCCCAATAATGTGAGATGTCGTTCCACCATCCACTGCTTTCTCCACAGAAGAAACAA
Organism: Hiodon tergisus; assembly: GCA_025775045.1. Taxonomy (NCBI): domain Eukaryota; kingdom Metazoa; phylum Chordata; class Actinopteri; order Hiodontiformes; family Hiodontidae; genus Hiodon; species Hiodon tergisus. The sequence continues at coordinate 9,127 of JAOVYW010073300.1, forward strand.
ATAGGTTGTTTTACCTTTTACCCCTGGGTGGCAGTATGTCGTTTACTGTAACTCTAAAAAAAAACAAAAAAACAGAATAAGTGCATATGCACAATGTAATGTACCCTAAAATATGAAGCCTTTTTGATACATTAATTTAGCAAAACTCAGGCAAGGTTTTGTCAGTCAGTTATCAGTCATCTCAACCTTCAACGCAAAGAGTTCTGGGAGCCCAAGCACCAATTAGGTTCTGTAAAGTGAGCGTCTGATCGACCCTGAATATTACCATGACATCGTCCGTCTCCATTGGTGTGAATTTGTGTTGTGAGACCATGGCAGCGAGGTTCCTCAACATAAAGGACCTCTAGTTCAGGTTGGGGTTGAATATCTTCCATGGCTTTGCACAATTGGCACTGGTTATCACGTTTCACCTCCTTTATATTCAATGTACAAAACCCTTTTATATTCAGAAACAAGAAGATCTGCAACATTACAGACGTCTTCGTCTGGCAGTCCCTTGCTAACACACGAAGGTAGGTCAACTAAAGGATGCAAGCCTTAATGATTTTCTTCTCAGATTTATTTCTCTAATTTATTAATGCAAATGTAAAAAAAAAAAGAAAGATGTGAAAGATCTGTGCCCTGTTTCCCTTTCTCTGCTAGACGCAAAGTGAAATCCCAGATGAATGGGAAAAACAGACAGATTTTCATTAATTAGCCTTCTCTAGAAATGCTTTTGTTATTTCTCACCCTTTAGAGAAATGCTTTTTCTTGTTAGGAAATCTTTGCTTTTCTGTGTTGTTTGTGAGGCAGGTGACTGCATGGAAGATGTATGTTGAAAACAGTAGTTCAGAAGATGTGGATTTCTTTTTTTCCACACAAGTGGAAATATCAGTTCAGGGTTTCTGGATTGACAGTGTTTGGTCAACATATCTCACGGTTAACTGACTGTTTAAATTAAACCATGTTCCAATGACATGTTCCGTGCCAACATCTTCAATTCTAAGGAAGCATTCATTATGTGCAGTTGTGACACAAATTATCTCATCTACTGTGATCATGTGCAGATGTGCTATTTGGTGCATCTTTATCGAGCTGACACATCTTTATTCCTAAAGTGTAATTTATTTAACGGTTTTACTGTAAAAAGTGAGTAATCACAGCCGCTGGCAATTAAAAAAAAAAAACTGTAATGAATGACACGTTCACAAAAGGCACCTCCTTGGAGCAAAGTTAAAACAAAATGAATGCACCACTCTTTCTGATTAATGTGTACTTCCTGAGTCATTCGTTTAACAGCAAAGCCAAAAAGACTAATCTCCAGTGAATTGTTCCCCAGGTTTTACTGTGCTGGGAAATGCTGCCATAAAGGACAGTGGGACAACAAAATGAAGGATCTTGGCTTCTTGTAAAAGGTGTGTGAAGACTGGAGGAAAATCACAATTGGAACGCAATGATGTATTAGTTTAAATACAAAATGAAACAAACAAATAAAATAAACTCTTTCTCATCCCAAACCAAAATTATATCCCAGGAATTCTGAAAGAGAAGGTTTGCGGTGCTGTATGGGAGACATTCCATTGAACAAAAGGCAAAAAGCGAAACACTTATTCCATAATGGTGAGACTGACAAACTATTTAAATTGGGTCGGGAAAATTAAGAGCATTAAGTTTATTTACGTAAATAACATTTGAAGTAAGCTACCTAAATTCCAAGATTCCGCAATAAGATATAATCAGTTACCTGGCACTCTTTTCTGTTGAGATCAGAAAGATCAGCGAGAGCATTGCATTTTCAGGCCCAATAGTTTTGTTTTGACCATTTTGTTTTAGTGCGGTCCCCTCTGTCATGATTCCTGATATGGTTGGGGTCCCCTCTGTCTCGAATCCTGATATGGTTGGGGTCTCCTCTGTCTCGAATCCTGATATAGTTGGGGTCCCCTCTGTCATGATTCCTGATATGGTTGGGGTCCCCTCTGTCATGATTCCTGATATGGTTGGGGTCTCCTCTGTCTCGAATCCTGATATAGTTGGGGTCTCCTCTGTCTCGAATCCTGATATGGTTGGGGTCTCCTCTGTCTCGATTCCTAATACGATCACGGTCTCCACTGTCTCGATTCCTGATGGTAACTCAACTAAATTAATAACTGCCTGAAAAGTTATATTGCTTTTCTTGGCTTTGCTTCTGGTTGTTATCTTCTGAAAGAAGCGTGTAATCAGTACCTTCTTTTTGTGTGGGTGGCTTGTCTAATCTGGGGCTGAGGCGGAAAAAAAAACGGCCCAACCAGAAGATTCTCTTTTTAATTTTCGTTCCTGTTTTGGAGTACGCAGTCTCGTTTATTGGTCTATGCCCCAAGGGAGAGTGACCGTGATAGGGTTGTTTGATACTTTTATGTTTCCATTAAAAAGTGAACTGTGGAATGTGAGTGTTGGTGTCGAACTGAGGACAGACAACATCAGAGGTTGCCTCTGTAGCTTGTACTCGGGCACCTTGACGAAAGTCTTAATCTAAATGACTGGGACGGTTCTGATGCTTCTATTTAGAAGGTAATAATGCACAGAAAACAATACAAATACTTATTTATGTATAAATTAACATGTGAATCACACTTATGCAGTATGTATGAATTAACATGTGAATCCTGCTTATATAGTTTGTACGTATTAACATGGCAATCACGTTTATGTATTTAGGAGGTAGATGTCAATAAACAACGCATGGTTCTCCAGAAATAACACTCTGATCACTGAGGCTTGATATAAGCTTAATGTAAGGGTCAAAGACGAGACATGAAAATTTGGTGTCGATTCATTTAACATAAAAAGATTAATATGTATAAATATAATATTACATCACTCATCTCTTACCCTTCTTTTGAACCAGAAATATTTGTGTTGCAAACTATTAAATTAAGGGAGTTATTGAGCTCTAAATTGTCAAAATGTCCTTCAGTGTAACTGTCCAGATTAAAATTCTAACTACAAAAGTGTTTTTACATGTAGAAATTAATCCTAAAAATATAAATGAATACCCATGGCGTAATTCTGTTGGTGTTTCCAGAAAAATATAAAATAATGGGGAAATTTTTTTAATTTAAACTATTTGTTCGAACTTTTGTGCTTCATGAATGTCATTCAGTATAACAAAGATAAAAAGCAATTTTAAAGCATATCACATGATGGTAATCATGTGACAGTGTGTGACATCACTGACGACCCATTGAAGACTCTCTATCTATGGGATGAGGTGAGTAAATATCTCTGAAATATTTGGTGATTTCACTTTCTCATCCTCTAGTAATGTTTTTTTCTTGTAACAAAAATGCATGTCCTTCAGTACAACACAGAAAACATACTTTTAATGTTATTATTTTATAAAAAGCTGTATTAAACATGAAAAGTAAGGATAATATTTATAGGTCAAGGTCATTCCTTTATATAGGTGGCCAAGGAACTGCCTGTTAAATATGTACATGTATGAAATCTTTCATGTTATACCACAATGTCACCCGTTATGCTGAATGACAGTGGCTTTGTTATCCCACGTTTTCACTAGTTTACAACATTTAATCAGGCAATTCATATTTACTTGTTGTATGAATACTGAATATTATCATATTGAACTATTTAGTGGCATTTTAAGGTATTTCAAGGCACATTATCTTTATACTCTAGATGCCATTGTCCAATAAGGAGAGGGCTGCTTGGCGGCACAGGAAAAAAAATCAACGCAGATCCTGTTGCTAAGGAAGAAAGACTAGCAGGAAGAAAAACAATTGTTTTTATGTATCATGCTACTGTCAGCACCAGAATAGTATATAGTAGGATATAAAACTGGGTGGATAACACTTAACATTAAATTGCACTATTACACTGTAGTTAAGGTTTTATTGCACTGCAGTTACGGTATAACTGATGGATTATATTAGTTAATATTACACACATATACAATTATGGATTAAAATGGATTATGAATTATATTAGTTAATAGCAGCTTCACATTTGGTGCACTTTCGAGACTGTGCAAGTTTGAATCGAAGTATAATAACCCAATTTAATGCAATGTAGAGTGTTGCCGCAGGCTCAAATTATAGTAAAGTGATTATTATTAGCAATGAAATGGTAACAAAACATGTCTGAGTGAGTAAGGGAGAGCTGGTTTAACTTTTAAACTTTGATTAAGTGTTATAACCTACTATTAATGGACTAGTAATAACATTTAATGGATGCAAATCCTATTCTGTACCAGTGTCATAACTATAACATTTTCGTTTTCAGTTATCAGAGAAGATAGAAGGATGTCAATCCTGATCATCCACCGATCCATACAAGGACACAATCTGATGCTGACAACAAGAGGAAAATATGGAGATTAAATCAGAGGAGGTGCCGTGAAAAAATCAAACAGATTAATGTGGCGATGAACTTAACTCCAATATCCTCTGAAGGAAACTCTTTTGAGCAGGCCCCTGAACAACTTGTAGAAGTACAAGCTGATTTAATCCTACATGAATGAAATTGTACCTCTAGTGTCAGTTAAACTATGTTGCAAAGTAAAACCCATGTTCTTTATGTGTGTGGCGTATTGATAATTTCTCTCTCTCTCTCTCTCTCTCTCTCCCTCTCTCTCTCAGGGTAACAAAATATTGTCATACAGTATAACACCAGTATTTTATATTATAATACAGTAATAATACAGTTTTATTAACTCAAATCTCAAAGGATGAAGTGAAAGCTACTTTTCATAGATTTTGGCATTTTTTTCAGTGTAAGACAGGAAATATTTCTGAAAAAACCTACAAATTTTGAGTTGTTCCAGTGACGCATCAAATATGTGGTATTCAAAATAAAATAATGTCATTTTTTTCTGGGTAGCTATATTTCTGTCAAGCATTTCTGTCTAAGCATGGACAAGCATAACCTTGTGATTCTGAAAAATAAAATTATAATTTTTTTAAAAACACTTAGTTGTGACACATATCATATCAATCACAATAAAAATGAAGTATTGGCTTTATTCTTTAACATAACCAATATAAGGGGATAGGTGACACTCCAATTAACATAAAAAAGCCTTTTAGGGAATTGTAATTGCTGTTTTATTATTTTTTTACTTTGAAAACTTTATACGTCTTTGATCCATAAACTGTGCAATAAAGATTTTTTAAAACAGTTTGAGTGTCAGAGATTCAGCAACACAAGCCAAGTCAGTTCAAGCAACAATAATGTGAATGTACTTAATGAAAGACAATGGGATAATTGCAAGAGGGTGACATGTGAGTTGAAAGAATTACATTACTACATTGACACCTAGGTGGCTGAAACCACAACAGATAATAATGATGTTAACAATAAAATAGTAAGCCTGCAATAAATTTAATCAGTTTCATTTAATCTCCATTCCAACATTGTTTTATACCCATCAAGCACAGTGAAGTTTATACGACTATGAAAAAGAGAAAATCATTTGAAGGATATTTTTGAACTCAGAGAACTCAATGTTAACTTAAAAGAGGTGTTCACTGTCTTGGGTTGAGCTCTCCCATGACTTCTCCTACTAAATCCAATGTGGTTTTTCAGAAAGCGCTGTTACGGTCTCATGGCATAAAACAAAAATCACACCATTCGCTTTTCATTTAGATGTGGAGTTATTAGCTCAGACTTAACGTTAAATTGTTTTCGATTTAAGAGAAAAATAAAATAAAAACAGTTATTCACAGCCAGATGACAAAACATCTACATTTGTTGTTTGAGGCGCTAAATTGCATGTTAAATAAGAATACTGCACAGAATACGGAAATTAATCGTGCGGAGCATTGCGAGTCAAAAAGAGAAGATCTTACTTTTGCGAAGGGAAAGAGTGTGAAGACATCTCACCTGGGCCTACGGCTTCACTGTGAGGACGCACGGCGATGCACCGGGGTCCCGGAAACAGTGGGAGTCGGCAGGCTTGGAGAGATAATTATTGACACTGGCAGATCCCTGAGAGTGTGCCGGCGAATATGGGCGACAAAGACCTGATAGGGATTGTTTTGACAGCCTCAACCCATGCGAGCAGCATTTATTTTTTATTTTTGTGGCTCTTAGATGCATTCACTTAAGTAGTCACAGTGGGTTATCTCACTGCCATTCTGAATGCTTTAGAAAGTGCCAAAGTAAAGTTGAAGTATCTGCCTTTTAGGGTTGCCCAGCTGGGGCAACAGAAAGGTTTTCTTTGTCTCCTTTCAGGGTGAATTGCCAGCATGTTAACAATTAAGGCTGGTGGAAATAAATGCATTTTAATGCATTTTTTGACTTGTGTTTTCAAATCAAGTTACTGGATTTTTAAGCAAAGCTGTATTTCACTTTAATATTTTAAAACAAAACTTGAAATAACATTTAAATAAAAATGCATTATGATGTACAGTTCTGAAAAACAATACTGCCCCCCACGTAAGTTCCTTAGAGGTTTGCAAATAGACATTGGCAAAACATTATTTGATGCTGCAGTGAATTAATATTGAATTCCATTGTGTATTCCAGAGAGTGGAGTGAAAAAGCCCATCTTACTCTGGACTCTGTGAGTATGAGACTATGGGATGAACCTGGCCCAGAGGAGATAGCCACGCACAGGTGGTGACATGTCATTGATATTTCATAAAGAAGTTAATGGTGGGAGAGAAAAGATGAATAAATAAATAAATACTGAAGTGTGTAGGTTGATCTCCCAGTGGTGGGTCCACTGTCCTGGCCCGTTGGGTCCTGTGTCCAGTAGAGGCCCCACATGCCTGGAGCATATCCTCAAACCTCGTGAAGAATCGTTCACCCATTCACCAGCTGACGCAGAACAGGCCAAGCATCTCCTATCAGAAGTCCAATTTTCACTTCCAGTCCAAACTTCTCGCCATTGTCCTTGACTAATACTTACAGATGTGGGTTCCGTTCTTTTAACTAACTCATTATAACATTTTTAAATGATGGCTGAGCAACGCAAAAAAAATATTCCATGTTTGTTTTACTCTAAATTAGGGGTGGTATGCAGCTACTACATAATGAAAATTCAAATCAATATTGAGATCATTCATATTTGTGTAAAAACTTCTGGCAACTGGTTAAATGCCAAACCAATAATAATTATAATTATTATAAATAATAATGAAGAAGAAGAAGAAGAATAATGTACACCAAGGAGAACTCCTGGATTTTTGATGCTCATTTCCTGGACAGTTTACCTTTACTGGTGTACTGGTGACACTGATGTACTAGACGTGTATCAGACCAAATTCAGGTTGGAAGAGAGATAATCTACCCCATACCAGGTACAGTATGAATCCCCACTAATCATTTTAGGGGATTATATGTGACTCTCAAATGAGTGAATGAATATATTTAGAGAAATATATTTTTATATATTTTGGAAGTGATTAACACAAAAAGTGTTTATTTATTAATTAATAAATCAATATTATAGAAAATCCTCAAGGAAGCATTGGTAAAAACATTTTTTTAAACAACAGAAAAGAACATTAAGGAACACAATGAAAATGCATTGGGGCATGTGCTTGAGTGGGTGTCATAGTCTACCGTGTAAAAATAAACAATTATTGAACACAGCTTTTAAATAGCCATCTGTGTTTAGTATTTCTTGGCTGAGAGAATTTTTCGCAGTGCCATCCAGCAGAACGGTCGGTAGGGCTGGTGAATCATCTGCTCTTCTAAACAATAGATTGCTCTTAGCGTGGATAACAATAGACACAAGGCCCCAAAGCAGCAGCGGCCATTGGTTGTACCACATGCTCCCATTAGCACGTAGCACAAGTATTTTTGGTGGGATTTGTTTTAGCTAGTACACGGACGTTTGTCTTTGCCAAAACATTAAGCAATGAAATACGCAGCCCTCAGATAGGGTTGGATTAACAGACAGACTTGTGGGGACACGCCCACACCCTGAGTGATGCACTTGTGATGCACTTAATTCAGGCGGCCTGAATTTGGGTTTATTAAAGGACGCAGCAGAGTACTCTGCAAAAGTTATGTTTCATTTTTTAATTTATTTAATCTACTTGCTACGTAGAAAATCATGTTCTGTTAACTGGTTATTTCAGTTTAAATCCTGAAACGTTTACAGAAATGTTGCTTTTGGCGTTATTTGTCACTTCTTGTTTGTTAAAACAATACGAACTAAACGCCAGGATCTGGGCTCCCCCCAGCGTGCTAAAATAGTTTATCCTTTCGATTTCAATTTTTTTAAGCGGAGCAATCAATATTGAGAACTGTTTAAAATGTTCTTTGTTTGCTATAAAGATCCACGCTTTGGATACGACCTTGCAAACACATGTACTGAAAATCATTTGTAAACAGCAAGGCTCTGTTCTTAAAATCCATGGTGCTAAAGGGTAAATATGTCAGAATCACAGGTTGCTGTTTTAAAGAAAAGACACGGTAAAGGGATTTGGTCCCAGAAATGTTTTTGTCCTCGAACATACCCTGTCGTAGCTTAGTGGAATGTTAAGCCACGTCTTCCTCAGCACAGCTATAGAGTAATGCACAGTAAGTAACTGTCTCTGTGCAGACGCGTATGTAGTTCTGGCTGATGCGGTTGGGAAACACTGCAAAGTTAACAGAGAACTTTTCCCAGATTATAATAACACAACAGAATTGAATTTATGCACAATATCCATCCAGTACTCTTCTCTGTGACTAAAATTGTCTCTCATCTAAATACCAGACATAAAATACCCACCTCGTATTGTAAAACACTGGGGTTCAAACTCAGATCCTGTATGTATTTGTGGTTTGGTAGCTTCCCTTCCATAGTATTCCTTTAATACAGAAGGTTTTGTGTTTGAAATATATGATTAGAAAACACAGATGGCGTCGTAATCTTGTTCTGGGACAAGGTTGGCCATGGAGAAGACAAGGAGTTCCCGATCTTTTAGTAATCTCTTTAAATATTTCACAGCCTGAGAAGTTAACCAGAGAGATGTGTTTTCCGTTTCAGGCATTTTCTTGCTCCAATAGAACAGAAATGTATCTTTTTCAAATTCTGAACAATTATCTTGGAGCCAAGCTGTGCTGCGGATGTTTAAATGCAAGTTGTATAAAGGCTCTCAGTTAATTTGCATCGAGAGACACTGTAGTGATCATTTAATGTAACAAAGGAGGTTATATTGAGAGACAAATTATTAAGTTCAACTTTATTCAACTTATTAAACACAATTTCACTGTGGAACAGTTTGCATTTCAGTTAACTTGATAGTGAACAGAGAACTAGATATCACTTTTGGAAACCCAGGTCATGAGATTTTTCGTATCGTAAATAGTTTCCTGAAAGGTTGGTTGTTTGTTTGTTTTTTTGTACTTTGGTGCTTTTTTTTTTAACCCTGCTTGCTAAATTTAAGTGAACTGTTGACTTCAACTCGGGGTTATGCATACAACATTGTTCAAATAAGTGTATTTGGATTTAAAACATTTTTTCACTATAGCAGTCTATGGTGTGTTTTTAAGCTATTTTTTGTGTATATAAACCTCAAACTATGGAGATTATTTATACTAATAAAAGTTCAAAAACTTTTATTTACTTTACTAGTAACATGGATTAAAAAGTAATTTAGCTGTATAATTACATATTCCCAGGCTGATATAAATTGATTAAAAACTACATGTTAAATCAGTTTTTATTACCATAGGTAAGTTGTAGAAAAAACCCGTTATGTACCAGTATGTTCTCTAGGACCAGAGCTGAACGCCCCAATTACAGAGTTTTATATATAAGTATATAGGAATAAAAGTATTAAAAAAGGTTACTTAAAAATAATAATAATAATAATAGTAAAAAGATAATCATAATAATAAAACAAAGTGAGGTTTGTGTCATCAAAGTCATCAATGGATCGATCCTGCGGATGATTCACCACGCTAATGGTGAAGACAGAGTTTATTTATAAATCTAAGTAAATAAGAAACAAAGCCCCTTAGCTATCACCCCAGCAACGCACATCCACCGCCTTTCTATAACAACCTGGCCTTGGACTTCTGATAAAGTTTTGAGGTATAATTAGTGCCTGAAACAGTCAACAGGATGCAGCAGAAACTTGGCTCGTCAAAGACATATTTATAATGTATTTTAGCCTATAGCTATGAACAGTAATTTCACCACCTCAGTTCTGCCAGGCCTGACATATTGAGAAACAGTATCGAGAGAAACAACGCCTCGTTCAGCCTTGTGAATCTCTGCACACTATGTGAATGGGTACGAGAGAGGCAATGTTCTTTGAGCTCTTCGTTATGACAGTGTCACTGTTTGCCATTAAAATTTGATGTCAGCACTTGAGGAAAGGGCTAAGGGCATGAATTTCAGAATTTGAACTAAGGCTAAAGGCCTGAATTTCAGAACTTGATCTAGGGTTAAGGACCAGAATTTCAGAATTTGAACTAAGGGCTAAGGACCAGAATTTCAGAACTTGATCTAGGGTTAAGGACCAGAATTTCAGAACTTGATCTAGGGTTAAGGACTAGAATTTCAGAACTTGAACTAAGGCTGTGGGCCCGAATGTCAGATCTCACAAATGTTCATAGTTTGCGGCAAGCTTGTAGCTGATGACCATCGAGTTTGCAGAAAACTAAAAATTTTAACCACAAAACGCCACCAGAGATTTGCAGGCATTTGCCTGGAGTAGCTAACTTTAAAGCAAACCTCCATCAGCATACAGATTGATTACCGCTAATGGAAAACACATACCTGTCTGCAACCCAGACAACCTTATCCAGTGTTTACAATGATTGGATAACATATTATACAATCGATTTCTGTCTGCGACAAATAGACTGCCCAATTCCCGCTGTCCCACATGCCCAACTGGAAGTCATAAACCTCGCTACTACATCTTACCATTGCCTTAAATCAGAGTCTCTGCAAGAGACAAGCTGATCCCCAGGGTTCTCTCGCTCTTTAATCTGCCTTAGTGCACTAAGGGAGGAAGTGAACGCAATCTGCTCTTTTTCTGTTTCTTGTATCAGCTAAACATTGCTTAGCGGGCCAGTTCCAGAAAGAGAGGAAGACCAAGTGCTTTATTACTCTGTTCTTCCTTTCATACCAGAGAGACGGGCAAATGGAATGTTGACTCAAAAATCACCACACCTCTGTGGCCTAGTCTCAACAAAAACTCTACAGTAAAAAAAATCACCACTACTCTGTGTGACC
>JAOVYW010073302.1:0-20286 GCA_025775045.1 Hiodon tergisus
TGTTGAGATCAGGGCTCTGTGGAGACCATACCATCTGTTGCAGAACTCCTTGTTCTTCTTTCGGAAAATGAATGTTTGGACATCTAATAATTGCTTTTTTTCTACAGACACACCGATGCAGAAGACCAAAAATGAAGATCAAAGACTAGAGTTATGTAAAAAGCTAGGGTGCCTTAGACTTCTGTAAAGTACTGTATATATAGGTAGTGCAGCTTGTATTGACTAATTACAAACTAGAACTGCGCGATCTAGAGTATAAGTATGCATATAAAGTCTGGCAATACCTCACGCCTCAGCCCTGAAATGAAATGAAATGAAATGCAGTTTAATGTTTTTGTTACACTGATGTGTGGACATATAAACCACAAAATTGCTGTTACACAATTGGTTGGCCAATCAAAATGTATTTGCTATAGTGCTTTTTATCAATGAAGCTGTTGCAAAAATCTTCTCGGAAGGTAATCCATGGCAACTCCATTATGCCAATATGTAAAGGAAAACTGGAAATAATTCCCTGACCCCTTGTAGAAAATAGAGCTCCTGGAAAAGAGTAGCAAACAGTATAAACTGAGTAACGAGACAATGAAGTGCCAGGAAATGGAAACCATGAAAGTACTAACAGCCCAGGTATGAACGTTTTAACTTTCTGATCAAGTTGATCTCACTATGTAAGAATACGCAACCGCCGAAAAGGGAAAGGTTATTTCATTTACCAAATCCTGCTCTGTTCATGTTTTCATGATCCCCGCCCCAATAACGGAGAACATCTAGATGAAAATAAAGGCTGCTTGCTGCATTTCTGGTCTCTTCGTTGCCTGGCACATGTGGGGATTTTGGTGACACCTGATAGGTTCCCATGCTTCTCACGCTCGGCCCTGTTCCACTCAGATATCCTCCGAGCCACAGTCCACTCTCTCAGGCATTTTCAACAGCCCCGTTCTTGCCAAAAATCGGCGCCTTGTTAGGCGGTCTGCGAGAGACTCCATTCCTGGATAAGGTTACCGGTCAGAATCAGAGCTATTACTCTGATAGGGTTTATCCTTGTGTTACGTTCCCCCATCGGAATAGTAATGACACCATAATGGTTCGCCGTCACCCCCCTGTCAGTGCCCTATCATATATGTCAGATAGTTTGTGTTTTAGTTGCTCACAAACCCTTAAGTCGTTAAATTGGATGAATTATGATGCAAAATCACCACAGATGACTAAGTGCTCCAAGTACTCCATGATTCACTAATTAGAGAAACCATGACGATCTCAAGGATCGCGGCATTCTGGGAAAAGGGTTAGTAGTGGTTTTTCACATTTCCTGTGTTAACTGCACTTTTTCTCTGCCCTGTGGTGAATGGAAAATCAATAATTCATATTTCATAGTAATTTGATTCTTGAAGTTTGTGTAACGCCTGCTGTGGTTGCCTCCCTAAAACAAAGGATACGTTTTAAAAGATTTTTTATTATTGGAGTATAATACTTATTTTAAAATTATTTATTTCTTTTTTTAGTGGAAGGCGATCAAAATTGTTTTCCCCTTCGCCCCATCCAGTGCTGCGAAATTGTAGCCTGGTGGTCTGCAAGAAGTGTGATAGATTAACTCCAAGGTAAACATGGCCAGAACTGGTTTATATTTCGAAGGCCTTTATTGCAGCCGTGGACTGTACAACTGAGCTCCCCGCCGCCCCAGTTCTTGCACCCTGTCGACTCCATGTTTTTAATGAGGACCAAGCTGCCAGTCAATTTCAACCCCTCACACGAACTTGCACTAAAACACTCACAAACAGTCACGCACACACAGGCGGAGAAGGCCGTTGGCTGAATATCCTTGACCCGTTGTCCTGGGCCTTGCGCTGCTAGAAACTCAGAGTTTATAATATTCGCGCTAAAGTCTGTGGAAACCGGGGCCTTCCTGCTTTTGTCATTCCCTAGACCCTTACAGGATACTGTAGCTGAAAGTTTTATTTCTGTTTTCCGTCCACTCATTGCGCACTGGCGATGAGGATGAAATACGGCTTTTTAGAAATGCAGTTTAAAAGCTTGGCAGAGTTCTCCTGTATCAGCCCCCAGGCTGAGAGGAGATGGGATTGTTGTGTGTGCACACCTCATATAACTGTACTCACCAAGGTAATCTATTGCTGTGTAGATGTGCACGCCATTGTGGAAGTCAAGTAAATGGCTGAATATGTTCGTTGACAAAACAAATTGGCTCGGAATTCTCTTAAGCTTTTTTTTTCAGGGATTGGAATAAAATGATTCATTTTTGCAGTCTGATGGGACTGCATGGTTGAGTTTACATTTGTGTATTTGCTTGTTCGTATGAATCTGTGAGAGTTTTATTTGAGGATGTGGTAGGGAATGCCAGCTAGTATGTGAGACTTGCTTATGTTGTTCTTTACTGTGTTACTACACCAGAGGACAAATTGTTTTTGTAGATTTTAGTTCCCAAAGGCGCTGAAGCTAAGCCCCCCCCCACACACACACACACACACACATGTGTGTTTCAGGTAACAGTGCTTCTTTCTTCTCCGGCGATTGTGAACTAGTGAAGGCCCAACACTTTTTATTGTGAAAGAGCAGTGGGCGTGTATTCGAGCGACGCATGGCTTTGTGTGGACAGGCATGGGTTTGTTTGCGTCTGTACAAAGCAGTTTTCTGCTGCTCGTATCAAAGTACCCGTGCACCGAGTGACGTTTGCTGTTTCCGAGCGGCAGGTCACAGACCATGAGAGCTTGGCGGTGCGCTGCTCTGATACGAGGGAGCGAAATAAAGACTGTCTGTTCTGTGTTCCTGCTGCAGCTGGAAATCCAATCCCAGTCCTCAGAGTTCTGGCTCGGTCTTTTCCACTTCCTGTTATATCTCAGCGGCGGCGGCACATGGGAATAGGCAGGAAGAGCAAACAGTATGGCGGTACACGAGTTCAGGGGCCTGCTACACGAGTCGTCTGCATTGGGTGCCCAGGCCAGTTGTTGTTCACACGGAGCTGCCTCTCACCGAAGCACATGAAGCACGAGAGATCTGTGAGCCGTAGTAGAGAAATCTGCTTTGGCGCTCTGTCTTTGCTATGATGCTACGTAGGGCTCACTTGGGCGCAAGTCTGTCTATTTGAGCTGCAGACATCTGCACATGCTTGCTACTCTGAGCACTACATGCAAAAAAGCAGGAGTTGGCAGACGCTATCCTAGCAGGCATTTTTTTTATTGTTATTTTTGCTTTAATAGCCCAGGAGCTCACAAACTCAATGATAAACAATCCAAAAAACCCAACAGATGCCATCCCACTCAATTCTTTTATTGGCCGGTAGTTTCAGAAAATTAAATCAATTCATCTTCAGGGATTTACTTTTTTTTCCTTATAGGGAAAATTCGTTCTCCAGTGTGTATAGAATGTTTTTTTTTTTTTTAAGTTTTAAAAATAAGTTACAACATACGCCAAATAAGGGCTCTCAAGCCCAAAGGTTTCGGCCGTACAGGTAAAAGCCCTTCTTTCCGTTTCTAGGGTCCCGTCCTTGTGAAAGGACTGTGTCTTGCAGGGTTTTCATGTTTTGCACCTGGCACCGAGTTTTATTGCTTTGTTGGTGGTGTACTAATTTCGGCTGTAAACCAACCTTTGAAATAAAAACATTTCTACATATTTGGGTTCGTTTTTTAAAACTCTGCACAGTGTTTTCCTGGGGGCAGAATGGTATTCGTGTTTTGATAACTAGTGTGAGTGGTACAGAGCAGTAGTTAGATTTTTCCCTTTGTTTGACCTGACGAATGATACCACAGACTGGAAAAGTCTGTTTAGCACAGCCACAGCTAATGCTGCATAAGAAAAACATTATTGCAATCTGGCAAGCGGGGCTGATGTCCTGGTGAGCACTGTTTTTTGTCTCCAGAGAATGTAAGAAAGAGCAAATTAGTTTTTACGATTTGCACACAGCGCTACACACTACACACACACACACACACACACACACACACACATATATATAATGTATACGTAAGAAAGGTAATTATTATTAAAGTATACAGTTTAAATCTCAGCATTTAAAGCTCACATAATCCCTGGTAATTTCTGGTTTTAATTCCTGCACTGAGCCGTATGTAGAGCTGTACTGAACTCTTCAAGCTCCCAAGGCACTGAGTATTAACTTACTTTCTTGTATTAAAATGTATTTAATTGTCCGGTATGTAGATCATTGCATTATTTTTAGATTGAACTGTTTGATCAAATTTTATCTTTACTTATTTTATAAGTCCGACTGAGGCATTGGAATACTTTCTTGATTTTTATGCTGCACTGGAATGCTCTCTGACTAATGCTGATTTGCGTTGAAAGTTTCCCCTGTATAAGGGACATAATAACAATTTGAAATGAGCCGAAGTAAAGTTTCTCGGGTTCTGGTTTGGCTTGCCCCGGGGTTACTCTCATGTCGCGGACACATTAACAGTGGCCAATCAGTGCTTTCACGCTGCGCCGATCGACACCATTTCCTAGGCTTCTCTCGATCGGGAGGCCGAGCAGTTTAAGGTCTAACTGTTTGGAGACAGAGTTGCTGAAATTCTCGTTGAGATGCAGACTGAGTTATCGGTCTGGCATGTACTGGGTTACACAAAGCTTAAGGCTGGCACTCATGGGAACGCGGAGAACCCTAGATGCACAGGAAACCACAACCCTAGATGTACCACAAGAATGGGGCTGCTTGCGCCCATTTGTTAAGTGTCAAAGATTTCTTTGGAGGTTGGATGGATGCAGTCTGTTTTCTGGCTGGATGGAGAGTGGTTCTCCCTCTGGCCACTGATGGCAAGTCACTCATTGTAATTAGTTAAGTCCGACGATTAAAGGAGCGGACCTGTGAGAAAATGCGTGCCATTAGACAGCTCCAAATGTTAGCCGGAACCATACTTCTGTTATGTTTATTCAGTTACCAAAATTGCCTAATCCACTCATCTGGTTCTCAACAGGCAAAATGTGTGTTTGCCTGGAGGTATATTTACTTAGTTTTAAGTACATTTGATTTCAAATGGCCTCTTTTTATCATTAAGCGCAATTAGAATATTTCGGAAAAGTGGCCTACACCATTAGCCACTGAGAACCCCAGATACATTTACAGTATTTCAGATTCACTATTCCCGGCACCCCAAGGCTAATTGCTGGGCAAAAAGGTGAATACATCACTGAATTTAAAGCCTGTTTATGGAAATCTGTTACATTTAATTGCAGACGCTAATGCGAAACAAACTCAGTTGGGTTTTATTACCCGTATCGGAATCTTTGCTAGAAGCGGCACATTTTGGAGCTCTAAAGTGTTCGTTGTTTTCAGCTTAGCTCACTGCAATGAACGTTGTTCCTGGAAATGACTCCTTACTCCTTTCCATACTTCCCCCCTTCTCTGTTGGCCCGCCTTTGTTTGTTTTGCCGAAATCCAGAGAGTTACCTGTGGTCCTCATGGAAACGAAGATGGCGGCTTTGTTGCGGTTAGCATTGTGTTACTTTTGCATTACAGACTTGCGTGTCTCCTCAGCGTCAGTCCTTTCAACCGCTCCCCTGGTGGCCAAACGGTGTAGGGCGCTTCAGTCATCGCCCAGGCCATATTTGTAAAGGTATTGTTGTGTGGCGTAACCCAAGGTGAGTAACATCTCCCCGCTGAATCCACGCAGCTTCCAGGGTTAGGGGATTTGCACGGAACTCAATCAATATATTATTGTGTAGCACTTTTTTTAACATTAACATTTCAGTTAAGCAAAGACTTATAGAGACAATGTTACAATATTTCCCGGGCCTTGGGTGGTTTGAGTCATTTCCCCCCCTGTTATCGCCTTACTGAAAAACACTCCAAACACATTTGGGTGTGTGTATACTACCGCACATTTAAGCAATAGAAGCTTTGGCCTTGCAGCACACTCTTTGTCTGGTGTTTTTTTTGGGAAAGAGAAAATCTGTAAATGCCAGACATATGATTTACACCAATACCCCACCTTCCTTTTCCCCTCTGCATTATAAAATATGTACAGGCCAGGGAAATGGAGTCAGGGGTCGTCGTTTATATGCAAGCGTCCATGCCTGGAGCCGGACATCTGCAAAGCGGACCATTCAGGATTTACAGTTTTTACAAGTACAAGGGGGTCATGTATCGCAAAAGACATTCTGCGATTGTTATTTTCTGGTAAATATATATAGTATTTAAAAAAAATGTATGTAGTGCCAATATATTTAAGGGCTTTGGCTTCACTTGATGGATAAATTTGCTTCCGAAGTGCCGACTCGGTTATGGAGTTTTGATAACCTGATATGGTTTTTGCACATATAAATGGTAAGCAAGAAAGATTGAAATGCAGTGAAAGGGAAAATGAAGTGAGGTAATATTTGAACAGAAGCCTATCAGTTTACATTGTTCACAGTTGAGCAGCGATAATGTGTAAACAACGTAATTCAGCGTCGAGGTATGCCAAATGAATGAGGAGGCAGGTATAAGATTTCCATTCCTTTGAACAGTCTGACGATTAGATATCATTCCCAGTCTGTACGACAATATAAAGTGATTACAGTAAATTTAGGAGATTTGCAGATTTAGTAGATTACAATAGGTTTGTGCTAAGATATATAATATAGCAGAAAGAAGCCCTACCTATTTAGTTGTGCAGTCTTCCATTTTAGTATCAGATTTGGATAACATCGCCATGTCATGCTAATGGACGAGTAGTTGTATAAGAAACAGTTACACACGAGGAGAGACAAAACCAATCAAACCTATGGTTACTTATGTGTCTTTTGTATTGATACTAAATTTAATGCATGGTTAACCATATCAATCTGAACAGGACATTCAAAACCATTAACTAAACACACACAGCAACCATACGTGATCCTTGAGTGGAGCCCTATGTTGAGTGGCAGCTGTCGACCAGTTAAATTGTTATGTGGGGAAATGTATCCAAACGTTAGCGCCTGTGTGATCCTGAACTAGTGATTCACACACACGAGAAATCTTTTTTCTTTAATGAGAAACTTGGTTGCTCAATCTGTCTGGCTGTAATGTCCAATAAATAGAGTCTCCGGGCAAGGCTTTTGCATCTGTCAAATATTTGAACACATATTATACGGTGTCATGGAAATTCTGTCATTGCCTGGCAACAATTACCAGTGTTTGGACTGTAGCTATCCATTTAGCTGCTGGCAAATAGGATATTCCAGGTTTTTTTTTTTTAATGCAAAGAAGATCCAGTTCCAAAATATTCTGTGTGGCCAGGGTTTATTGGTAAACATGGTAAATAATGTAATTGCTCTAGCACTGGATAATGTATACGGAAAGCAAACTAACAAGGACGATTTGTGTGCAACCACGTGGAATGCTGTTATTTTTCACATTAGAACAGTCAAAAGGAGAGACTGAAGGCATTGGCTATGTATCTATTTATTTGGCCTTTGTTACCAGTCAGAAGTCTTTATGAACTAAAGTTGGCACAGGGCACAGTTGTAAGGAGAGAGGAGTGAACTAGGGAACGTTGTGAATCATTATGTGTGTCCTGATGGGCCTGGGCGGGCTTGTGTTACTTTGGAAACAATCTAAATGAAAAATAATTCCTGGACTTCACTCCTGAGGGAATGGCATTAGAAATGGGGCTCATTACATTGTTAAGTTTCCGACTTGACCCATGACCCCGTGCGCCCGAGTTTAAACTGCAGTGTGTTTTGCATTGCAGCGCAATGGCGGGCTGGGGTCTGAAGGCAATTCTTTGCCCCAGGATAGCTGGAGAGAGTGTGGTACAGAGCTTGGGTGAGAGATGTGAGATGGAAGAAAGAAAGGCAAAGTCCACATTTAATGGGTTTAAAGGTGTCCGTAAAACCTGAAAACAGAGATTTGCAGTTATAGTCTCTTCATTCAGCTATGTGAAACCGAAAGAGTTGTATCCTCTATTCCTTACTTCCATACTGTACTACTCTCCTCTATGTATTCTCTCCTGAACAGCAAACATATTTATCTTTTCTCTGCGGTTTATCTTTTTCATTACTTTCATTACTGCTTTAGCAAACAAAGGATGCACACCGTGTATGCAGAAAGGGCTACCCGCTGAAGTGACTACCATGCTAACAGAAACCAAGCACAGCTCTGAGGAAAAGAGCGCTTGCTTGTTACGCTCTGCCCTGTCTTTTCCACATCCCTGTGATCAGTAATTGTACATTTTAAAAGGGTGGGGGGTAGAAAATGGAGCTTTAGAGTGTTTTTGCTGCGCCGCGGAGCGTGTGTTCAGTCAGGGGCAAGGGTAACAGCACTAGCGTAGTCTCATCTGTTCCTAATTTCTGCGGGAGATGTTTTGGCTGCTTCTGTATCTCACTTACTGCTGCGTTGGTACACCCGCTGTTCACTCTCTCCGCTGCCCGTATGCCTTCAACACAAAAAAGTTCCCTTTTCAAGTACCGGAGCGTAAAGGTGGCTCTGGGCTACAAGGTGGCTGTAGGTGAAAGATTATACAAGGGGAGTGTGGGTAACTGAGATGGCGGAGGACAAACGTTTTGCTTTGAGAGCTGGATGATGTGAATTACGCTTTGATGTTCACTGTTTCCCCAGACTGTAGGTTTAGTGTTCCCTTTGTCCTCTTTTTCGCTCTCTCTCTCGCGTCTTACCTGCCCCTGTATTGCCCCCTGTGATGTCACCCAGAGGTGGGGTGACCACCCCCCTGTCCTCACGTGGTGCCTCTGGGCCCCCCTCTTGCTGTGAGGGAGAAGGAGCTGTGTGGCAACAGGCCCAGGTGGACGGCGTTACGGCTGCCCCTGTAAGGCCTGCGGCAGCACAGTTTGAGCTCTCATGGGAAACAGGGCCCTGGTGCTCGCATTTGGCTGGTGGTGGCTCTCTGCAGAGTTCATTGGTGGGAATCTGCGTGTGTGTGTGTGTGCACGCACGTGTGTGTGTGTGTGTGTGTGTGTGTGTGTGTGTGAGTGTGTACGCACGTGTGTGTGTGTGTGTGTGCGCACGTGTGTGTGTGTGTGTGTGTGTGTGTGCTGTGTGTGTGTGTGAGTGTGTATGCACGTGTGTGTGTGTGTGTGTGTGCGCACGTGTGTGTTTGTGTGTGTGTGTGTGTGTGCACGCACATGTGTGACTGTGTGTGAGTGTGTGTGTGTGTGTGTGTGTGTGTGTGTGTTTGTGAGTGTGAGTGTGTGCACACGTATGTGTGTGTGTGTGTGGTAGCGTGTGTGTGTATGTGCTGTGTGTGTGTGTGAGTGTGTATGCACGTGTGTGTGTGTGTGTGTGTGTGTGCGCACGTGTGTGTTTGTGTGTGTGTGTGTACGCACGTGTGTGTGTGTGTGTGCTTGTGTGTGTGTGTATGTTCTGTGTGTGTGAGTGTGTGCGCGCACGTGTGTGCATGTGAGTGTGTGAGTGTGTGTGTGTTTGTGAGTGTGAGTGTGTACGCACGTGTGTGTGTGTGTGCGCACGTGTGTGAGTGTGTGTGAGTGTGTGTGTGTATGTGAGTGTGCATGCACATGTGTGTGAGTGTGTGTGTGTGTATGTGCTGTGTGTGTGAGTGTGAGTGTGTGTGTGTGTGTGTGTGAGAGTATGTGCGCACGTATGTGTGTGTGTGTGTGGTAGAGTGTGTGTGTATGTGCTGTGTGTGTGTGAGTGTGTGCGCGCACATGTGTGTGAGTGTGTGAATGTGTGTGAGTGTGTGTGTGTGTGTGTGTGTGTGCATGTGTGTATGTATGTGTGTGTGTGTAAGAGAGAATGCGGGAGAGACTTTGTGAATATATATGAATTTTTGTAAATTCTGAGAAGAAGAGGTACGATTTGCGTCAACGTTATTTAGATGTTTTATTTTTACATTTGTTCAGTCGAAATATCAGCCTAGGGAAAGCAAGAAGGAAGTTTGTGTCCAATCTGTTTTACAGCGGTTTATGGTGGTTCTAGGAGTCTTTTGGTGAAAGGCTTTGGTGCATTTGCAAATGGTTTGGCCCACACCAGTCTCCAGAAAAGAGAGGGTTTGTCTTTTTTTTAGCGCTGTTGTTATTTCACTCTGGGCTGGTGGTTCTCAGGGCTCTGTTCTAATTACGAGGTCAGAAGCTCACGGGCTCGTCAATCACCGGGTCATTAGTGTTCTTTAATGACCCCATGTCCCGTTCCCTGCAGAGGAAGAGGACTCAGTCAGGGGGAAATGAAACAGCCTAGGGCCGTCTGAACTTCTTGGTTTTTCTCTCCGTTTTTATTCATGGTCTTTTTTTTCCGTCAATGGCTTCACATTTTGACAAACCTGTAAATCAGCCGTCCAGAACGGGCCATGGCATATCTGCCCTTTTCACCCGTAGCCCGGCAGGACCTCTCCCCCAGCATCTACAGAGCAACCCAGCGTGCGTAACATCCCAAGTGTCGGAAGAAATCACTACTCCAAGGCAGCTGTGTAGATGAAAAACGGACTACATATATCATTCAAGCCACATCTCAGGTCACTATCCGTTTAATTTTGTGCTGTTTTGGGGGGGATGTTATTGCGTACCGGTCACCAGTTTCTCTGGAGGAGCACCAGAGATCTTAATGGGACTGTTCTGGATTGCAGTGGCATGTTTTCCTTTTTTAGTGGGCATGAATCAGCTTTAGGTCTGATTTTAGGCTGGGGCAGAATTTGACTAATTGCTCCAAGACGTACCACAGACCCTGGGCTTCATCAGTCTTTGCACGCCAGAGGCCTGTCCCGTTCCGAGGATCGCCGTAAGGCACGGGAGGTCATCGGTCAGAGCACAGTCTTACCCAAGACTTTTGGGTAAAAGCACAGTCTTACCCAAGCCTTTTGGGTAAGAGCACAGTCTTACCCAAGCCTTTTGGGTAAGAGCACAGTCTTACCCAAAGCTTTTCCATGTTTCTAACGTTGTGCGGCATGCTGGGAGTCTGGAATGCAGAGGCAGAATGCTAACCTCCTAATGAGATGCACACTGCTGCAAGATTCTTGAAAAAAACCTAGCAGATTTTCCTACTCTGATGCATTATCAGACCCATCTTACTACTTGTCAAAACTACCGGCCCTCCGCGTGGGTCGTGACAGGATTTGCCGGCCGGCTACGCGGCGTTGGCTCAATTCGCGATTCCAAGTCAGGAAGAAAATCCAAAAACAATCAGCTGTTTAAAAAAAAAAAAAAAAATTAAAATGATAATAATAGTAATTTTGAATAATGACGCAGTATTTTTGTTAGTCCGGGGGGGCGTCACCGCTTGTTTTTATGAACGGCCAAGGCTGCTCCTTGGTAACACATGAGATGAGGAAACGCATTTGGGTTTGGCTTCCGGTTTTTGTGCTGCATCGATCACCTGCAGTTTATACCGTTGTTCAATCAATCAATCAATCAATTAGATTTTTATACAGCGCTTTTCACATGTTGCCATGTCTCAAATACGCTTTACATAGAGAAAGATACAGTATGTCCCAGGCCTGACCCCCCAAAAGCATGCCAGTGGCAACAGTGGCAAGGAAAAACTCCCTAGGCTGGCAGGAATAAACCTTGAGAGGAACCCGGCTTAATGGGGGAGCCCATCCTCCGCTGGCCAGCACTGGGAGCCGAATTAAAGAATTGAGTTAAGAATAAAAGCGTTGTTCCTCTGTGTGGCGTGTTTCTGAGAACGTCTGAGACGCATCCTTTAAATAAACAGGCCCGGGTGTGAACTAAGCTGTGGTATTACCCTCCGTTTCACCGTCTTGCTCATTTTATCCCTGTCATTGGTTAAGGCTGTGCTATAAGCTGAGCGGTATTCCAGTTGGCAATCCTGTGATGACTTAACCATAATGAGTTGTGCAGGCATAGCCAAGAGGGTAGCTGATTGGGTTTAAAAACAGACTGCAAACCCCGTAATTGGTGTACAAAGAAAAAGGGTAGGAGTAGCAAGAACATATGAGTGACAGGCCAATGCGTAATGTCATAATTCCAATTAAATATACTTCATAACCACATGAATTTGTCTGCCTTAGAAATGCCATAGCTGGAGAAAGGTGCCTTTAAGTGTTTTAACTTATAGCTAGCTTTTAAAATGTTTTAATAAATCCCATCTTTGTGTTCCTTATAAAATGGGAGAATTTCAAGGATAAGGTCTATTTTAGAATCTTTTGTAATTTGGAAGTTCTTTTCTTTTTTTTTAACCAGACCTGTCCACAGACTAGGATGTTTTTTTTTGGGTTAGGTAGTAAATCATTGTGGCGTGTAACAACTCTGACCCTGTCACATGACCAAACACTTGTCAAATGTCGATTTACAGGGCCGAAATAATTAAAGCATTGTGCTTTAAGAAGACAGATAACTCACACAGCATGTAGGGGCTCTGGAATGCCTCTCTCGCTCTTAAACAGCCAATTGATTGCCCAACACATATTTCTGTCGGATAAATCTGGGGCTGATTTTTTTTTTTTGTGGGTTGGTGCGGCTCAATGTTGCCACTGTTTTATCATTAAAAATTCCACTGAGAGGTTTAAGTGATTACAGGAATTAGGAATGTTGTGATTTATGGAGGCTGGACGAATGTGTTTTGTTGGGGGGGAAAAAACACTCTTTGTTGTCATTTACCTGACTAAACTCTCCTGTTGTTCACAGCGGGGGGGGTCTAGAAACTTACACAGTAGTATAATATTTATTTAAAATTTAACTAGACGTATGTATTCTCCACTAATTAATTACTGTGTGCAGTTGTACCTAAATGATTAGCTGGGTCTGTTACAACTGAACTGCATTTCCCTCAGTCTCTGAAGCTACCGCGGCATGTGGGTTTAATATATATCTGCGTTAAATGTGGAATTTATTATCAGGCCATCTGCTAAACAGCAGCACGTAAAATATTAACATGATTAGGATGGTTCATACAAATGAGTTCATTTCCCTGGGTGACAGAAGAACATTCAAGACTCTGCTGGAGGAAATATTGGCTGTGTATAGAGATCAAATGGCCCTCACGCTCTTATCCCATATCCTACGGCTGTTTCTTAAATATAAAAAAAAATTAATAAAAAACTTCATTGGGACAGCTGAATTACTTGAAGAGGAATGAAATTCAAATAGAGATTTGAGAAGCATCAGTTTAAGGAACATTTATCTAATAGTAAAATAAGTAGTCAGCAAGCAAGTCGTGGTGCAGAACCTTTTAAAATAATGTAATGCTTATGGTAAATGGAGCTTGGGTCAATACCTGAAGTCACCAATAAATTATCCTTCAACGGTAACTTAGAAGCTTAGGATAAATGTCGCCTTCAATACTGTTACAAAGTACAGTCGCCTTCCAGAAAGGGAGAGTTTGTAGATATGTATATTTCTGTGTTTATATCTATGTGGTGAAACTGCATAAGTTCATCAACAAAGACTTAAGTCCTGGCAATCAGGACGAATGCATTGATTTGGGAATGATTCATTCGTCTGCCAAGCGTTATCTGATTAACGTTCGCTGCTCTTATCTTGGGATGAAAGTTGCTCTGGTGACATTCAAAATTACTTTTGTATGAAATCTAAAGTGAATTTGTGTACCGGTCAGTTAAGCCATATCTCCCACCATGAAGTGTGAAGGTGTTTACCAAACCCGTGGTTTAAGAGACAAGGGACGGGTTGCTAAACAAGATCTAATCGAGGAAAAGCATCTTAAACACTTTTTTCCCCCAACACATTTCCATTATTATTACCAGTCAGTGTATTCATTGTAACTGTGTGTGGCCTTCGACAGTTCCCATCTCCCCCTGCAGTCCACTTGTCAGTGGATCAGAGCAAACTATTTTGAACCACTTGCAATTAGGTTTACAAAATGAATTGGTGTGGGTCTGATTGCGCCTTGCTGGGGAACTCGTAGTCTGGCCAGGCTCTGCCTGTGCGTGCATCTCAGTCCAGTGTCACAGTCCGATGGTTTTTAAGACCTGTGTGGACTGAGCTCAGTGTTTAGCTTTATGGGATAATTTGCTGTTTTTGTTTGTAACTGGTAAACACATCATGTCCACTGAAAACCGTAGGAGATTCAGTGCAATGAAAAGACGCCGTTCTTTTCAGGCCCAGACACAAGCTCTCCTCCTCACTGTCTGATTTCCATGGAGGACTTTACTCCACACTGACAGCATTGGGGTAACATTAGGGAAATGTAGCACTCCCAAAACTGCCGCCATCTTTCTGCCATTGTGCCAGTCTATCTCAAGGGCTGTGGTAAAGTTTCAGATGATTGCAGTCTTTAAAAACCTGTGTGGTCACCTTCTGGCCTTGCCACGTTTACAGTTCCATGAAAAGGATATTCATTGTGTAATGTTTAATTTTTTGCATAAATAAAGCTGGCTTACGCATTGAGCTTGCATTTGAAGCGCAAATATGGTGGATTCACATATTCTTCACTCACATCCAGAGAAAATGCAGGTTGCAGGTCTAAGATCTATTAATGTGTATTTATGAGAAGGGTAGGGCTCTGCTTCCCGGGGGGATTGATGATTGTGGAGTATTTTTTAAGGTTTTTGAACCTCTGTTTCTGAACTAAAGTAATTTCATCGTGACTTGCCAATGTAAACATGTCGAAAAACGTGTTTACATTGGCATGAGTGAGATCAGCGACACAACTGATTTTATAAGGCTTAGACATCACGCTGGAGGAATGTGACTGAATTTCTCCAGCTTCTTTGGATATTCCGACTTTCGCTTAAGAACTGCTTACTTGGGGTGGAACCACAAGCGTCCTGTTGAATTGAGCTAGATTGGAATAGCCAGTCCAAGCACTGATTGTGTAGTCACTCAAGCATCTGAGTCTATACAGGGAACCTGGTTTCTGGTCAAATTGCCATTCTGTATGCCTGAATCATTCTCCAGTCATTATCCCTTGGTTTGAGCACGCTTTCCCGAACGACATTTTTTTTCACAACACGGCCAGAACTGCGGTAAACGTTTCTTGCATCCTCTTCCCAGCCTGGTAATGACTAGCCAGTTCTTGATTATGAGCCGTAGAAGCTACGGTTCCTGCGAATTTCAGCGACCCTTTGCCGGCAAGCATTCTGAATTTAACCATGACGATGAATGCAACCGATGGGTAGCTTCTGCGTGTAATGTTGTGGTCCCTCTGCTGTTAAGGAAGACCTTTGAAAACGCATACTTCCAAAGTTAAAGTTTCTGGTGACTTCGACGCACAAATGTTGTTTTATTGTTAACGTTTCAGTAATATTTATTGTAATTTTGAGCAAATAAATAAATAAATAAATGTAAAATCTGATAACAATGCATTTGAAATTTTAAGAATTTGTTGATGCATTCTTTTTGAGTGGATCCATAGAAATGGAAAAAGTCTCAGTAGGGTTAACGTTCCAACACAGTCACGTAGACTGATTTTTCATTGAACTCTACCAGACCTGGTTGTATGGGTCGAATGGCAAAAACAAAGGTCACGTTCTTCCACATGACTAGGTCCTCTTAGAATTCACTTGCATCTCGGTTGTGTTAAATGAGAGAAAGTCAAGAGTCAAGGAATTGCCCATTGTGGTTTGGGTGTCTGCTGCTATCTCAAATTACTCAAGACTCTTAGGGTGTCAAGTAAGTCAGACATAATTCATTAAATTTATTTGTAAATGATTGATGATGTATGGACAAAATGTTTTCTTCTTCTTCCCAAAAGCAGTGTAGTTTGGAAGGTGAATATGGAGAGGAATTGTAACGGATGGATTTGTACACTTATGCAAGCTGTTATTCTATCCGCCAATTCATCTTGTTTGGTAATCATGAGTTTGACCTGGCCCATCCCAGGAACATAATCTGCCAGTAGCGTTATGCCATAATGACTCTCCACCATAACTATTTATAAAGAGAACTCCACTTCGACCACCCGTAAAACCATATTTAGGAGTAACCAGAGCCTACTTGGGAATTAGGGTTAGGGGTGAGATCAGGCTGGACTAGCCTATTTTTACCCACCATTCATATTTGAGCTTTTAAAAGAAATCTAACCTTCTAACCTAAAACCCACAGAATCTTACCTTGTGCTCTTTCTCCCGGTTGTTCGTGATTAAATAGGTTCGTATACTTTTAGATGAAAACAATTGCTTTGGTTACCAGTTTTACCTGCTGCGAAGGGCTGGGTACGTCGAACCTCGCGGTTGATGAGATTGAAGAGGGTAGTGAAGTAAGATAAATGCCCCTGTTTTTGGTTGTTTTTCAGCATTGTATCCAGCTACAAGCTCACGAAAGAGAATCTTTTTTTGATCGGCAGGGGGTGGGGCGGGGTTTGGGGGGTTGAGACTCTAATTTAGGAGCATGCTATTAGGAATGACATGGGGCTAATGGGGGCTATTCATAACCGCAGTCGATAGAAATTTGCATCATCAGGGAGTGTGTGAAGTGTGAAGTAACCCACCCCCTCCGCACATTGCTAGAGTGGGTCCCAGATGAGACGCGTGCGCGGTGAAATGAGGAAAAGTCTTGGGAATGCCGCAGTGGATTCTGGGCCACCCCATCCAGGCGTCTTGGTTCTTAAAACTTAATTCAAACAGTCTGACCAAGCTCCACGGGTGCTTGGGTATTACAAATTTAATAAGAACACGTAGCTCACAGACTTGGAGTGGGATTATATCAACTGTATACTCTAATTAATGTATTTAACAAATTTGAGAAATAAAATAACAGTTGCATCTTGGGAGAAAGTGTTTTTTTTATTTTTAAACTCATTCAGCTTCCTCTAATTCACTGTTTTGACATTTGCACTAAGTCGATTCAATGTGTTGCGTTTTCTATGTCATTAAACCATCTTAGGTCATTTATATATTAAAAGCTAAATGTATAGTAAAATGATTTTCCTTTTGTTATGTAGTTTTTTTGGTCACTGCTCAACTTCAACATTCTGTTTGCAGCAAGGGACCAGTTTGTTTTAAGCGGAGGAATCTGGAAGAGAATGATCGGAGTCAGCTTAAAGGAACACTCTCTCTGTATTGTTCCTACGAAGGCTACAGTCGAACAGGGCCCTCTGACTAGACTGGACAAGACGGGGTTAATGGAGCTGGCTGCCAGAAAAGAAAGCCCCAGAAGTGTGCTTAGGGTCTACAGTCTGACTGGTTTCCTTTGGTTAATCACTTTTGGGGAAAACCCTGGAAGCTGGTTCTGCAAGTGGACTATGTCAGTGGGGACGTGAATGAGCACTTTTGGAGGCTGCTTTACAATACATTGCCTTGGATTGCGTGATGCCTCTCTGTTGGTAACAAACAGGTTTCTGTGCTGGTCAGGCAATAAAATGCACCATGGGTTGTAAATCTGAGCCAAACTCGCTGCAGTCCTGCCAGTTTTCGTTGTGGTGTGACTGCTAATGCGTCGTGGCCAGCCGAAACTGGGACCATGGGCTGCAATAAAGCTCTGATTTTATTACACTTAATGAACCTTGCTGACAGCAGTCAGAATTGTACACAAGTGACAAAGCAGACTTTCTGGCCAATAAAGAGCTTAATATGCAGCAATAGTCATAGCTAATGGAATTAAATTTCAGAGTTCACAGTGTGACCGCTGTTAGTTATAACTTATTATGAACACTACCTAATACAAGATGATTAAAACGAAAACTACGGATTTGCAGGGTTTGGTGGTCCTGTAGATGGCTGCTGGAGGCTACCCAGGCCTCCTGTCCTTCTGTGGAAAGCGGAAACTACACTTGTTTTATGTTGTTGTTTTTTAAAAAGCTAAGCCTCTTGGTAACACACAGAACTAACCGGTCTCCACACAGCCTTCCAAGGTGTGGGTCTATTGAGAGGCCACAGGGATTCTAAGCATTCTCTGACATGTGATAGTACCATGTGAGTACTAGAGTGTCAAAGATATCTCCAGCGGGAGATAAAAGATAATTCCACCCTAGTGCCCCTGAATAGGACCAAAAGGAAGCCCATACTGACGAAAGTCTCCGTTTGGCCTAAAACATCCTCAAATCGCTGCTGTGAAAAACCATGAAAGGGCTTTATTATTTGGCAAACAAAGGGGTGTCCAGCGTTCCCAGCGTGCTACTTGTAGGACTGCACAGGAGAAGTGTATTCCCCTGTTGTCATGGAGGTTTCCCTGGCTTCCCTTGCTGCCTCCTCCCGCTGGTGTTTCTGTTTCCGTAGCGATGTTGACTGATAGAATTTTCGTACAGAAACTGCTTTTGTGTAAAAAGTTAAAGTCCATCTATTTAAAATAATTTGCATGACCTAAACTGGGTATGACAGAGAAATGCTGCACGGCAACTTTCCAACAAGCAGAAAAGTCTTTCAGGCAAATATTTATATGTGTTAATTCAACTCTCTCTGGGTATTTTCACTCGATCGGGATGATCAGGGGGAAAAAATTAGGAAACAAAACTCTATTGAGTCAAAATCATTTTTGGATCTCTTGGTGGTTGTTAGCGCCTTGGCTGCAGAGTAGGAACAAATGAAGGCTATTTAGAGAAAAGAATGCCTAGCCCTGGGGCAGAGAAGAGCCCTGTGGTCCTATTGTGGCGGGCAGTCACAATCCCAGCAGTGCTTCTCTCTCACGTTGCCTTAGAACCTTCCAAGATTATTTGCCACCTCATCTCCACTCGTAAAGCTAAAAATACACCCCTATGTGCCTGAATTTCTCAATATTTTCCAGGCCATTCTGTAGATGCTATACTAACATACAGGTTTTTTTTTTTTTTTTTTCCAAAAATAAATGTCCTCGCCTCATGGAATTAAGTGACAACGGCAATTCAGTTCATGTGTCAATTAACCCGTTTGGAGACTGGAGGATGAATCAGAAAATCTGAACTTTAAACTGGGCTCAGCCAAAATTATATCTCTATTCAAGATCATATAATGTTGTGAAGTTTGCAGTCATGAGAGGCAAAAGGAATTGGAAGTAATCAAGGTTAAATTTTGTAAGATCTTTATCTTCAACTTATCTTGCTGCAGGCTGCCTTCCGCAACATCGTTTCCTGCTGGGAGCGGTTTATTGGGCTAAATATTTGTCCTTATTACTGCTGAATGCTGACCAACCGACTTGGGTGGCATTCCAATTTCCCGTGTCGTTCCAGACGATGGAGGGAATTTTGTGATCCGGAGTCACGAGAGGAACCATTAACCCCATCAAACACGGAGAAGTAAGTCCTGGGATGGGATCATCGTTCAGAGGTTTTCCCATTAACGAAGTACCGTCCCCCTGAACGTATGAGCCCGTGGTGGGGTCAGGTCTCAAGGCAGTTTGCCATTGAACAACGCTTCCAACAAAGCACCAGTGGCCCTTTGTTCTCCGCAGATTGGCAATTTGTCAGAGGGGTGATTGAGAAGGTTTCTGAAAGAATGAATGGAAGAACAGACACAAAGAGTAGAATAAAGCGTGGAATTAAACCGCTGATATCATTATTCCCCCTTGTACCCAGCGAAATAGAATGAAGTTAATTGAAAGGGGTGGGGGGGGTATTGGTATTTGTTTTTTCAAGCTTACACGCACTCATATCTTTGTTAATGGTTCCACTGAAGGCACTAAAGGTCTTGATTAAAGAAGGTATTGTTAAGACTAGTTTTTAATTCAGATTTCTTCTCTACATTTGTCTTATGTTTGTGTAGGGGTCTTCTTAATTTCACTAGGCAATGCCCTATACCAGTTTGCGCCAGTTATCAACATTTTGTACCCTGTGTATACTAAAAGGATTCTTCGGTGGGAGAAAGTAACTTTTTTTTTCCCTTCAGTCTATTGTAGAAATTTCCTCAGGAAAATATTTTTGCTCCCTGGATGTTTTTTACCCGGTTCTTTTTCCTCAGTTTCCACAATGGCCTTCTCCTGGCTGAAGAAGCCCAGTTTCTGCCTGACGTTTCTGCCTGATGTTTCTGCCTGACGTTTCTGCCTGACGTTTCTGCCTGACGTTTCTGTCGTTTTTTATGTCTGAATGGGGGCTGAACCGGGCGATTTAATACTTTCCTGTGTTATTACGCTTCCTCTCAAAATGTTTGTGACAAGAATGTGTTCAAGGGAAAATTATAATAATATTCAAATTAAACATAATAATAAAAGGACAAACAACAGCTATATACAATAGGAGAATTTGTCATATGTGAACAATATCGTTAGACGTTACAGTCGTCTTCTAAATACCCATGCCACACACTATTAGTATTAGGGCAACACACTGGAAACTCTAGTTCGATCTTTGAAACAGAACGAGCAAGACAAAATCCTGGACATTTTTTATATTTAAAAACCTGGCCGGATGGAGATTTAGGGGCAGAAAAAAGAAAAAGTCCTGGAAAAACCAAATGTACGGAAGTCTCGTTTAAGGAAGTTATTCTACAATCTATAGTGCTATCAGTCTGTAACAGAAGAATTTAAACTTATCTCTCTTTCGGGGGGGGGGGGGGGGGGGGGGGGGGGGGG
>JAOVYW010073303.1:1878-14930 GCA_025775045.1 Hiodon tergisus
AGCCCTATTTTTATCATTTTTATCAATTCACAGTTAAAAAAAATAATGTCTACACAGACAGCCGTATTGCTTAGTAGCAACACATTTGACATTTTTAATTAAATCGTGTCCTCAGTCTAATTAACAATTACAGACTCGACATACAACCACCGGCCCATTAAAACATACAGTCTCTGATACAATATTACCTAAAATGGTCAGCTTGTTTGTTTTAAAATCCAGCAGGTGACAAAATCACTCGTTATTTTGTTCATGACACATTTAAAGTGGGCGTAGGGGCCCCAGGCAATGCAAAGCCCCCTGTGCCCATCCCCTCTAATGGAGAGAGGAAGCAGAGGTGAGAGATTTTCAATGGCAGTGTCGATCAAACCGTGCAGCTGGAAGTGACAAGCAGAGAGGCAGGCCCTGGGAACACACGCACACGCACGCACACGCATGTACACGCACGCACACACACGCACGCACACGCACACACACGCACACGCACACGCACGCACACACACACCCGCACGCACACATGCGCACGCACGCACACGCACGTGCTCACACTCACACACACTCACACACTCACACACACACACACTCACACACACACACACACACACACACTCACACACTCACACACTTACACACACACACACACACTCACACACTCACACACTTACACACACACACACACACCCCCCACCATACCTTGGCAGCCACAGAGGAGCTGGGCTTCTCCAGCAGATCCCAGAGCTTCTTCCTCTTGTCCGAGCAGCAGCCAGTGTCAAAGTCCTCCCCGTCCTTCTCCCTCAGACTCTCCGCCTCCCGCCGCAGCTCCTCGTTCATCTGCTCCTTCTTCTGGTGGTAGCGGGCCTGGCAGCAGGACTCCAGATAGATCTCATCGATGCCCCAGTAGTCCAGCTCCTGGCCAAAGGACAGGGCACACATCTCCTCCATCATGTGCAGCTTGCCCGTCCTGTAAAAGTTTAGGATGGAGGAGAACGCACCCGGGTGCCGGTCGAAGAAGTACTCGTTTTCACCCAGGCTGTAGTCGTCGCAGATCTCCATCAGGGTGTCGTGGGTGTTGTAGTCCCTCAGCTTCCCTAGTCGCGTTCGGGGCAACCTGTCCAGAGTCCTCCACAGGACTTCGTGTATGAGCCCTCCCACGTTGATCCGGACCCGTTTGGACCGGGCCTTGGTCCGGATGATCTCGATGGGTTCTGGCGGGAGGGAGCCCGTGGGCCGTGCATTGCTTTTCGGCACCCCTTTATCGGCCATGACGGACGGGAGTTGGAGGATGGCCGAGAAGAAGAGTGATCAAATTTAAATTGATTAAAAATTGCTGTGCAAAGATGACTTATCAGGTCGGATCCTCTTTAGACAAGCCCCTCCATGGCTGAAACTGACAAAAGAAAAGAATAGCGTTGTATACTTCTAGAAAGCTGGTATATTTTACAAACACAAAAAATCACGACATGCCCAAGGACAAGGACAAAACAACGATAAAGTTGACGCAGTTTTATTAAATTGTTGTTAAATGAAAGACATTCGCTTTTTAACATCACCAGTAACATCGTTCTTCAGAAGAAATCGGAAATAGATAGTAGACAGACACATAAAGATATATGTAATATTTGTAAGATACACATTAAATACGAAAGAAACATGTTACCGTTATATAAACGCGTCCTTCATCAGTGCACAGCACTGTATTGTGTACCTGGACTGTTGCGTCCGTTAGCGGTAAAGTTTCCCAGTATGTTACCAATAGCATAATCCATTACAGATCACATATATGTATTTGTGCATTAAACTTTTAATTGCGCATTGTTTTCGTCGCTACTTTCCCCAAACGAAGAGGCTCTAGAGAGACTGAATATCTGTCGGTGAGTTGGCTACAATGTAAGGTCAGTAAAACTGTTTAGCCGGTTTATATTTACTTTCCATGACTTCGAAATGGCTGGGTCATTTTGGACTGGCGACCGGAAAGTAGCGACTGATTATACATGTGAGCGAAAAAAGGGGAAACATCCCATTTAGTGCAAACTGCTTCTCCGTCAGACGCGCATTCACCTGTAATTTCTACAAGCATTAACTCCCTGCCACATTTAATACAAGTCATTAGCATTGCGTTTTATCTTCTCAAGGTTACGGTTACCGTATCATTATGTAAGCCAGCCAGAGTGGTTAAAGCAACTCTTGCTTGAAAAACGTCTTATATTCCACTAAAAAACATTTCTCATTTAATGCATAAAATGGAAAAAAACGCTTCGACCACAGCAGTCCTCGTGGAGAAACACGCCACTTAATCAAAGCAACAGAAATAATCTAACATACATTTTAAAGCGCAACTTCTTGTTTTCTCGAATGTTATCTTTAAGAAAATTTTAATCAGTAACCCGCATTATGTATACGTCCATAAAACGAATGCGATACCCGTAATTCTTTCGCTCGCGTAAATCTTCCGTGTTGCCTAAGATGCAACAGTTTTCTAGTCGTATTTGTCGCCTTTCATAAATGGCTTAATTTATTGCATAAAATTGACATAAAATTACTTTTAAAATATAAAATATCAGTTGTCATTCACTTTTACGCCTTTGTTATTGTAGCCTAACGATCGAAGAGGAATGAGGCGTGGAATCTATAAAAATCTTTAAACGGTGGGACATTCAAAACGTACACATTCAATTAAATAACTTAACACCTTCAATTGCATATACCCGGTTTATCGTCATCCATTTCAACGTTTTTGTTTCCTTTAAGTTTAATACAACCTCTTAATATGTTTTCCTGAACATCTGACATTGTTTCATACATCACGTATTGAATGGAAATTATGCACATCTGTGCACTTAAAAGTCTAATATCAAACAGCAATTATCGCTTTGCAGAAGCTTAGTGACACGCGTTTAGTTCCTCATCCCTTCAAAGTAATGCGCGTGGGCGATAACTGCACAGCCGGTGCAATATGTTGTGTTGTCGGAATTACCACAAAAGCTCAGCTATCTTACCTTGCCGTGACAAACAACCGTTTTCATAAACGCCTTTTTAAAATGTGGAAAAAATAAACCTTCGTGATTACCTTCGGCGGGCGGCTAAGACTCCAAGCTTTCTGTGGAAGCTCCGCTAACGAGAGATAAATCCCACATTTTGATCGAAAAAACGCCAAAAGCACAGACTGACGCCTTAAAACGATTAACTAAACGGGGCTGTAGGTCCTACAATAGAAAAGACACTTGGGCAGAGTATACTTTTCCTTCGTTTGTTGACACGGTTAAAAAAGAGAGATGTCTGCGGATATCGACCGTATAAAAAACAGCTGAGTGAGGGGATAAGCGCACCATGGAGTTAACGGCAGAACGACAAACTGTTTCGACTGAATGGAGGCTTCGCGAGCTGCATCACAGCCCTGGAGGTGAAACCTAATTGGATTGGGCTGTACATCACCAAGGACAGCAGCAGATCACCCAAGAGCGAGGGGACTACCTCGTTAGAAGCGGGAATCACCACCGATGGATGGCCTCGCTCTCTCCCTTTATCTTAAGGGTTTATCGTCAATGACGCTATGATCCCGTTACGTCCGTTGGAGTCGGGACAGACAACTTCAAGCGACGTGTACCGTTACGAATAAACAATTGGCCACGTGAATACATTTAAATGTAATTCCATAGAAGTCTTATTATCTAGAATTTGCTAATAAAACATCGTATTTTGTATCAGAGAAAATGGAAGGTAAAATATGGTCTTTGCAATCGGAAGTCGATTTTGTGGCAATTCAACAGTTGTGTATATTGGTGTTCCCCGAGACACTTCAGTATCGTATATGGTGGAATTGTTGAGTGTTATGCGGACAATTATAGTACTTTAACAATCAATACCTATTATCAAACCTTACTAAATCTCTACTGGAGACCGTGTATACTGGTTAGGTATAGTAGGTTTCCATCAACCGGCGATAAAAATCAGGAACAACAACTGTATTACCGACTTTATGGAGACAGCAATTGTCGACTGAATTTAGATAGCATCGACCAAAAGTTTTTTTCCGTTAGACAGAGTTGGATTGTCCATATGTCGACAGATATCTGTGGAAACGGGTCTTACCGGTGAGAAATGCCTTGTCTGATACGTTTGCAGTATGCGATATGATGCACAAGTGTCTATTGCGTGACAGCTGTTAAGTCCACACTGGAAGGGTAAACCAGTGTTACCGGATCATTTGTTTATCCTCTAAAGGGGTTTTCACATTTACAGAGGGGATAATTTGTCAAAGGTGTGTTTTAAAGGAAAAGGGGATTAGGAGAGGTGTTTTGTCTAGGTGTTTTGTCACCTCCTGAAATGTAAAATACATCTGCCTTCTGAGCATTATCTTCACCAATCAGGGGGAACATGAAAAACCTTTGCATCCTGCCACAGAAGGCCTTTGCCATGTCCGGAGGTCTCCTACTGGCACATTCGCCCCCCCACCCCACATAAATTAAGGTGCGCAACCCTAGTCCGGAGTGTGTCGGTATCAATGGTGGGTCCCAACTCAACATTTTTTTTAAGGATCTGGCAACACTGAAGTAATCAGTGAAGGAAGATGGCTGCATGTCATAAATTGGTGCAGGTGGACAGATGAGAAGCACAGAGTTCATCCACCATTATGGTTTCACAATAATGTTAGACGACAAGCGGCAGAGGAATGCTAATGTTTTTCAGAACCTCCAGAAGGCTACGCCGGTTTCCCCAAACCATGGCACATTTTGCAAAGGAAATGGAAGCCCCTCAAAGGACGAAAAAGGTGAACTAAACTACGAAAGACTAAATGTCTGTTTTTACAATGAAATTCCACTGTGGATGATGTGACATGTTTGGGAGCCCTTTGAAAATGTTGGCGTCTCTTTGAGTCTTACCATACAAGATTGTGGCCATTTTCCTTATGAATTTTACAGAGAATTTAATTTAAACCCATCCTCATTAGAGAGTAATTATCTTTGTTGCTTCTGCCGCCAAGGTGTTGTATAAATTGTATACAGTAAGCGGTCGTATATTCAGGGGACGGGTGCATTTAGGTGAAATGTAATGAGAGTTTTTTGTTATTTGTTCAACAGAAGTGTCACCAGGTGGCACATTCATATGGAGAGTCTTGGACGGACCCTTGCTGGAGTTGTCACGCCGGGAGACGTGCCTGGAGACTCCCGTCCAGGAACACCCCACGGATTCCTGCACCAGACTTTCCAGCTGTTTACGAGAACATTCTCAGTCAGTAACGTGAACAAGCAGGCTGAAGGTGGAGGTAAGGTGGTGCGAGTCCCGTCTGGAACGCAAGACACGCCCTGGCACTGCGGTGAGCGATCTCCAGTGCCTCGTCCTCTCCCGTTTGGCTGGGGGGGCGGCGCGTTTGCACAACAGTGAACGGTGGTCTTGCTGTCTCCGAATGTCTCTCAAACATTCGGGTGTTGGTAAAAATGTCAAAAAAAATTTGGAATGTCAAAGTCCAGATCTAAACCCCATTGAGAAGCTGTGGCAGGACCGGAAACAAATAGTTGCCAGGAAACCCACAAATCTCTCTGAGTCGAAGCAGTTCTGCGCGGACGAATGGGTCAAAGTTTCTCCACGGTGCTGTGAGAGACTAATCAATAACTACTCTAAGCATTCTATTGTAATTATTTCTGCTAAAGGTGGCATGACCAGTTATTGGGTCTAAAGAGGAAATTACATTTTCACCGAGGGGCACTGGGTGCTGCATAACTTTAATAAATGAATGAAATAAGTGTCATACTTTTGTGTTATTTGTTCATTTGTGTCCCTTTTATCTAATATTAGATTTTGGGTGAAGATCTGATTACGTTCTGTTTCAAAACTATGCAACGATGCAGAAAATGCAATTCACTGTACTGTAATTGTCAACCATTATACCATGCAACAGTGGTTTTTGGATAGTTTCCTTATTTGTTTAATTTGGAATTATATTTTATTTTTACACTTCCGATGACACTAAACAGATTTTTTGGGCATTGGACCACACAGATTTAACCACTGAGCCAATATGGAGTTGTAGCTCCGACTTTCTGCTGGGCCACAGAGCATTGAGCCATTTTTGCATGCATCTTGCAGGTTTGTTTTCCGTCTGCATCTGAGCCTTATAGCCGGTTGAGTAGAGGCTATTCAGTTAAGCTACTTTTCTGTGCATAAAAGAAGAAGAAATTATTGGTTATATTTCCTGTGGCTCTTTCGATTGTTTATTGTGGAAATGAACATCTTTGGTACAATATCATACATGCAGAAGCGTCTTGCTTTGTGGAAACATTATAATAGCGGTGCAGGTGAATATCCGATGCTATGACCTGTAGGACAGGTGATATATTACAGGTAAATATAGCGAAATCACTGACTGATAGTTGAACGATGCCCACTGGATGATTTGCGCGGGGGACTGTAGATCAGTCGTGATGAGGGGATGAGTGACGTTCCACGCCAGGGAACGTGCACTGCAGTGCCCATCCCATTGGCAAGCGGTGCCCATAGCCGAGCGTTCCAAAGCTTTAAACAAACAGTCATAAACACACTGAGTCCCATGGCAGGATTTGCAGTGGAAGCAGGGGTGTGTCCGCTACTAAACTCCACACAGTGACAGATGAGCCTTAGGTTATTGGTGCACGGCGAGCAGTGTCCCGTTCTCGTTTGTTTTTGACATGTCGTAAAAAATTGTTGTCTGCCAGTTTGACTCACACGTTGCACTGGGTGACTGGACACTGGCACTGTTGTTGACCTGCCCGTAACGCAAACCTGCATGCTTGAACTGTAATTCCATTTCAACACACAACGGCAATGTGGGCCCCGGACAGAGGATTTTTAAATTGAAAGCGGGGATTTATAGCCATCACCCCATTAGCACAGCGGAGTGGAGACGGCGTTCGATGGGTGCTACCGCAGAAAGAGATGTAGTAAATGAGTTAAGGGCCGATGTGTTTAGCAGCCCTGGGCATGAGGAGGCTTAGTCTGAGGGAGGTCCTGTCACATTCCTGGCAGTGTCCAGAAAGCTAAACTGATAAACAATTCCTTTTTGAGTGGCAATGGGCCCTGTTATGCAACCTTAGTAGAACCAACAGGCAATGATGTTGCTTCTTTTAAAATGCTTCTGGTCTTCCTTAAATGGCACATGGGGGATAACTACAGTAGTAGATTGTAATATCTACACAATGTGTATTCTCCAATTGCATTTTTCCCCTTTAAAATAAGACAAACGAAAAGCTGCATTTTGGACACTTTTCTTTGCAAAGGGGTAATATAAAATATCGTCATATCCATGTTGCTTTTTGGGGGTGTACTTGCCTCAGAAACGAGTGATACCGGAATACAGTGGACCTGCACAGCACAGCATCTACTGGAGTATGGCGGGAAAACGGTGATTTACGTTATTTAAAGCCATGGGATATTGACACCCTAACATGACAATGAATATGAGATAAACACTGTAATACAACAATATGTTAAAAATGAGCATATTAAAAGAATCTCGTGTTATAAAAATCCTGTGTAGCCGTTTTGGCTGAATGAATGAAAACCCGAAACCTGGCTGTGGTTTTTTTTTAAGCTTCCTCTTCATTACAATTATCTAGAGTGACTGACTTTCTGTTTTCATAACACTGATGTTCTTCAATATTTACATGTTTGGCAGAGAAAGATCCCCTTGTTAATACCAAAAGGTCCCCTTGTTAATCCCTATTATGCAGATTACACAGTAAATCATTTCCTAGTGCGAATATTCGAGGGCTGTAGTTAATCTAACAGAATGTGTCCTAGTGCACAGCGGTACAAGAGAAACGGCAAATCATCTGTGAATGTTTTAGATATCATGTCATGGTTTATCTGTCTCGGTATGTATCACTACTTATGGGAATGATCGTGAGCAACATGGTTTTTTTGTCAGTATGGTCACTGAACATCTGACAGATAGCCTTCTATTCGTATAATGTTCGAATATATAACAACGAGTCCATTTTGTCTTGCAATATTAATGAGCGTGTGACGGGGTTTAATGCATCTTTTCAA
Source organism: Hiodon tergisus (assembly GCA_025775045.1). Lineage (NCBI taxonomy): Eukaryota > Metazoa > Chordata > Actinopteri > Hiodontiformes > Hiodontidae > Hiodon > Hiodon tergisus. The sequence continues at coordinate 9,901 of JAOVYW010073303.1, forward strand.
AAGTTTCACAACCTTTTTTTATTTATGCACAGCGTTATCTAATTTTACCCATTGGAAAGAGACTGCCTACTATAAATTTTATTAGGAGGAAATCGAAACATTCGCCAGGATGCTCATCTTAATTGCATGCAGGCCGATTTTACACAGCGGATATTTTTGCGCTGTTTCCCGTACATTAGTGACGACTGTGGCAAGGTTCGTTCACTATTAAGGTGTTTGTGTTTGGGGGGCTTACAATAGATAAATATTCTATCAGGAACCAAGGAAAAGCATTATCAGAAATCTGATTATATACGGTGTGCAATACTGTATAACCCCATTTTATTTCACAGCGTTGTTTGTGAATTGCCTCGGTCATTTCATTACAAATCTACCATAGCAAACGCAGTTGGACAGAGTGATTGATGTGTTTTGTGCTTTTGATTATCCGTTGTTTGAGATGCAAAACATTGGGCTCCGCCTATTAGACCAAACACACCAATCATGCGGGGAAAATGCAAATGTCCTGCCTGAAAGGGGATCCGCGTGCCGACCCATTAAAACGCTGAAGAGGTTTTGCGACTCGTTCCGTCAGGGCGAGGATGGGCTAGTGTTCTCCAGGCAGCCCCTCTAATGGGTTTCCTGGCAGGGAGCAGAAGCTAAATGACTCCAAGAATCCAGCGACTCCACCGCGTTAGCGCCGTCTCCTCCGAGGTTAATGAAAGGCATCCCAGTGGCCATGTTAGGGCTGTGGCTTCGGGTTTCCTCCCGGCTCTTAGCGATGGTGAACTGATTTCCCTGCCCGGCCCACACGTTTTGACTTTGAGCGGGTCGGCTTTTAAATGGTTTTCTAAGTCACTTTACCTCATGTCTGCACCTGCCATTTCTCATCCTGCAACAGCACGTTTTGATCATTCCTACCCGACTATCCACGACTGCGTTTTTGTCCCTGTGAGGACAGAATGCCTGTTTTGTTTGCTTTGTCACACACATTTGGATCCATGTCAGTCTCTAAGGCCTCCATTAGTTTGGGAGACAGAAGGGTGAGGTGGGAAAAGATGTCAGTGTCTCAAGCATTGGCCATCAGGCATCACAACCTGCGTCCACAGGCTACCCATACCTCCGCCATGTGACCGTAACATCTCATTGGTCCAAGCCGGGATGATTGATGGACCATACTGCGGTGCAATTCAGTCCCCTGGTTTCCATATTACATTCACTAGCCTTTCATTTCAGAATGATGTCATGGTGCAGTGTTGAGTGCACCAATCACAGCAGGCTGCTTTTGACAGATTTTTATTTACAGGGCACATAATGGTAAACCAGGGTGGAACTCTAGTCTAAATGTTTTAGTACAAATATCCATTAGTTCTGTGACTGAAAGTGTGGCGTGTGTGTCAAGAAAAGCACTGTGTGTTGTTTTAGGCGTATATTGTAACATGCTAGAAACAACATCTGGTGTATTATTCCATTAAAGCACATAAAATACTAGGGTCTGCCATCTTCATGCCCCTTCCGTTATCAGTCGGAGTAGGCTTTCTTCACACAAAAGTAAGTGCTTCGAACAAAAGTGGTTAGGCAGAATATAGGTTGGAGAAGTAACTACAGGCTAGAGGTTAACGAAGATCTTCAGTTGAGTTGAGTTGACGTCACAGACTTGTGATGTCAGGTGTCCATGTATACTTTTCGATATACATAATTATAATAGGGGTTGAGAGGAGCCCTGTTGACTTAGTCCACCTAAGGCGGCTAATTGTGTGCCGCCACTGTGCTCTCCTGGTCACAATCAGAAAATGACAGGGAGGAATTCAATGACCATTTCCACGTCTCCCCTTTCATTGAAGCAAAAACTATCATCTCACCCTGAGCCTTACTCCTGTCCTGCGGAGAACAGCTGACCCATGCTGCAGTGCCTCTTCTCCCTGGTCACTGCTGGGTCAGCAGACACAGAACCAGCAAACTCTTGCTCATGGGGCTCAGTTGGTGCTTGGGCAAACGTCTTTACCAACCAAGCCACTCAGAGGCCTGGGAGCGTGCAATTTAAGTCTGAGAGAGAAAGTTGAATTCCACTGAAGTTGGTCCCACGCAGTCTTTGTAAGAAATTTGTACGCTGTGGGGAGTACTGTTTATTTTATTAGTAGAATGTGTCACAAGATAGGGAGAATAATATTTTGATGGATATTTTTCTTTCAGGTTCAGGGAATGTGGCATTCTGGGTGTCCTTTCCGCGCTTCCATAATAGACAGCCCTTGAAAAGGGTTAGGGGTTAAACATGAGGTAGGTTAGCTGTAACCAGAGGTATCATCCAGCTCATTTCAGCTAAGTATTCTTTTCTTTTTTTCATTATTGGGTTTCTTAAAGAACCTTTACTCCTTCAGTTAGTTCAGATTTTTTGTTTCTTTAGTTAAATGTGTAATTTTCGTTTAGTAGTTGAGCTTGTTTTGGTTTTGTTCAGAGAGTGTCATGTGTCCGATTTTCGCGTATTGAGTTTTATTGAGTTTGCCACGGTGGACAGGCGACAGAAGACGGAGGGACGACGGCATTCCAAAAAAGTGTGGAGACAGTCTTCTGTCGTCCTGTAAAGGCCAGTAGCCAAGCTCTATTCTGTGTGAACGAGCTAAGCATAGTCCGGTTGTAGGTTTAGTGCCCTGTTACCTTGCAGGCAAGAGAGGAGAGGAGGGGGGCCGGCGACAGTGGGAGGGGATCAGAGTGTGAGATGGCAAGCCCCATTGGCTTGGCCCTGGTTCCACCCCACCTTGTGTATATGTTTTCTTCTGTCTGTGGCCCGTGGGGGCCAAGGCATTTCTCATTTTCTTGTTTCCTGAGTGTCCTGTGTGACTGCCTCTAATTTTATTTTATTGGGTTTCCTGCCCCTGCATGTTTGATTCCCCTCTGGTTCGTAATACCGAAACATAGAGGGTATTTCTAACATCCTTAAGATGTCCTCAAATCAACGCGCAGCATCGATATTTTATGAAGCTTTTTGCAGATTTCTGTTGCAACTGAAAAAAATCAAATAGCACAAATATCAATTTTGTGTCTTTTAAATGAAAACGTATTATCAAGTGTGTAACTACCTAGAATACGGATATGCTTTTTCAGATCAGTGTCAAATTCTGCCTTGAAATACATTCCAGGAAAAAAATATCTTTGCTATAGCTGTTGATCCCCTTTGACAAAAGCCAACAAACGTCGAGATCAGAAGCCTCAGTACACAAAATTTCTCAAATCGTGAATCGTGGATCAAGTCATGGATTTCTCAAAATAACTTATTCTGGTTTATGGGGCTTTTGTGCACTGTTCCCCAGTTTGTTTTATGCTTTGGTTCTTTGTCCTTCTCCTTTCTCTTGGGGTGTCTCAGTCTGTTCTGCTTTCCCAGTCTGTTCTGACTCCTTTTCTGTCTGTGCACCACCAACCCCCCGCTCAACTACCGTCACATTTGGCCTTATCCGCAGCACTGCACACGGCACACACGCAGAGAAGACTTCCCACCGGAAAAAGAAAAAAAGAGAACATGCTGTCATTAATTAAACATCTTTTAAGCGCATCTTTCTGATCTTTATGATTTGGAGCGGAGTGCTAATCTCATTAGCCGCTGATGATCCATTTGCTATCTGTATAGTTTACAGCGGGTGAGGTGAACCGGCTCCCACCACCGTCTCTGTGATGCCCGTGGGTATCCGGGCATCACAGAGACGGTTCTGAGGCAGGATTATCGGGGAAGATTAAGAGATACTAACTGGAGTTCTGCCAAGATGCCATGTTAAGCATGCCTATTTTTTTCTTTTTTTAAATGCCCAAGGTAGAGAAGAGACGTTGGTTCAACATGACACCTGATAAGTGTGTTGTCAGTGCCATGTGAGGGCGTTTAATGTGTCTGGGAGGGAGGCGACAGCTCCCCCGTTGAGGTCAGTCCCAGGTCAAGACAGGCAGTGCTGATGTAGTTTGTGGGAATGGGAAAGATGAAATGTATCATTGACTAAGTGTTATGTGCCCCCTCCCTCACACACACACACACACACACACACACACACACACACACACACACACACCACTGAATTAGAGACTAGAGTCATTTATTTGAAAACGTATTCATTGTTGAAATTGAAAATCTTAAGATAATTCCCAAGAATTAAAGTGCTGACATTACAATTGGTTAGGCTGTGGATGACTTCCAAAAGGTGGACCGATGTCCCAATCAAAAAAAACCGTCATATACGGTTAATGTGGCAGTCGGCACAAAGCACTGCTTTCTGTTGACACATTCAGGTACAAGGAGCCGCCACAAGATGGAGACTCGACACCCAGTGGCTTCTTTTCGCTGCCGGGTGTCCTCCGGGGTTCCGGCGGGCGACGAGCAGGAAGTTGTGTGACGGGGGTCACTCTTTACATGAGCTCGTCTGTCAATAATCTGACAGAGGGGTCCTGTCCTGTGGCACAATGGTCATCCCTGTTCAGGTTTTAAATCTGAAAACATTCTTTCTTGTCCGTCCGCAGGATGATGCATAAACAGTAGCTGTGATGCAGTTTAAGGCGTCGGCCAAATACATTTTAAAAAATCGATAAAATAGAACCGAGAAGGATCCGTTACCCAATCCCCCAGGCTTTTATAAAATAGGAATATAATCTTATGTATGCAGGGAATTTTTTACATTGATTTTGGTCAATAAATTGATAGCACCACAGAGACGTGTAATAAACAAATAATGCATTATTAAAAGTGTTAAACTGCTTTGACTTTCACCAGCGGTTGGACCGCATGGTTGCGGGACCGCATGGTTGCGGGACCGCATGTGGAGTGACCGCTTGTGGAGTGACCGCATGTGGAGTGACCGCATGTGGAGTGACCGCTTGTGGAGTGACCGCTTGTGGAGTGACCGCATGGTTGCGAGACCGCTTGTGGAGTGACCGCATGCGGAGTGACCGCATGGTTGCGGGACCGCATGTGGAGTGACCGCATGTGGAGTGACCGCATGTGGAGTGACCGCTTGTGGAGTGACCGCATGGTTGCGAGACCGCTTGTGGAGTGACCGCATGCGGAGTGACCGCAT
>JAOVYW010073304.1:0-20285 GCA_025775045.1 Hiodon tergisus
AGAGAGAGAGAGAGAGAGAGAGAGAGAGAGAGAGAGAGAGAGAGAGAGAGAGAGAGAGAGAAAGAGAGAGAGAGAGACTAAATGAAGAGAGAGATGACTGGATGCAGCCTTTGGCACAAAACTTGTAAAACCTTGAAGTGCCTAGGGCATGATATAAGCAATTATTTTCTAGCTATATATATATATATATATATATATATATACATTCATCATCTAATTTTCTCCAATGAGAGAGAGAGACAGGAGGAGTGATATAATAGGAAGGACAAAATAATCTAGTCTGAAGGTTATATTCTGTGTCTGTTTCTAACCTCAAAAGGATGAGGATGATATCCATATTTCACTAGCAGTACTCTGGTTCTTTGTTTGAAAGAACTAAAGCCTTTTTTTAAGCATTTTTCACATTTCCATATAACGGTTATGGGTGATGCTGCCAATTTTAAGGGCTTTTCTTTCATTGTTCTTATTTCTTGCTGTAATTCCATAAAATTATGCAACCACACATAAAATGAATTACAATATTTTAGTAAATGTTTACATTATTTTTTATGTTATTTAGTTGCAGTTTGCATTGCTGTTTTAAAGGTCTAAGCAGTATGACATGAGGCAGATTGGAGATAAGACATTGTTTAAGTCTGATCTATGTTTCCTTATGTATACAACACAGAAAATCATGTCCTTCAGGGGCTTTTAAATGCATATTGATGTGGGGGACCAATTCTCAGACATAAACAGGGGGTTCAAAATAATTCAAGAAAACAGCTAAAATAAACACCACAGACCCAATATCTTGACATACAGTTTGTATTTGTTACAGAAATATTTGGAACTAAAACCATTGCGATTAAAAAACTGTCCAAGTATTTCCAAAGTAAACGAAAACTTGTTCTGTTTGCTGGTTAACAAGGTTATTTGAGCTCTAGAAACCAGACAGCTGAGCCGTTTCCCCTCTTCCAAAATTTACTGAATTAGCCATCCATAGCCTCGCTTCGAGAATCATTGCTCATGCATCTTACACACAAAATAAGAGTTATTAAGCACTCTGATTGGACAGATGCAGGCAAACATTTTAACTTGTGTTTGTACAGATAAAGTCTGCCATGCACAAAGGAAAATTTCTGTGTTAATATCAACTCCTGAAAGCTCACACTGGAGTTCTTTAGAACAGGGGTTGTTGGCATTCATGATGCTTTGCTTTAACATTATTTTAAAACTTCTGCTACTGTAGGTTACATCAGGGAAAGACCAGGGGTTACAATTTTATAATCAGTACCCCCCATGGAATGTCATTTAAAATATATATTTTACAATCTTTAATGATTTTATGATTTACGATGTTGATTACCAAAGCTGGGCACAAGAGCATCCATTTTTTCTCTCCACAAGGAATCGATATCAGGATCCCGTTTCTGGTTATTACGGTTCCATTAAATGACACCGGTCAGTTGTATGCCTAAAATATAATGTTTCCAGGGGTGAATTTCAATTAAATGCAGCCCAATAAGTTATTTTCAGGAATAGCTCTGCAGCCCTGGGTTACGCTAGCTTTTACAATAGTGTAGGTCAGCTCACTTAAGAAAACATGTGCCAACCATTGGGCAGGTCAATGGGAGACTGAGGATTCAAATCTAAAAATTAAATTAAAATGATAAGGTACTTTAAATCAGTTATGTAATACAAAAAGACTCCAAAAGAGCAAAGGCCATAAATTACTCTTAAAATTTTGAGGGTAATATGGGAGTATGTTGAAAGTGGATTTCCTAAATGGAAAACATTAACATCAAGACATCTGAGCAAGTTACAAAAATATCATACAACCTAAAAAATATTTTTATTTTGACAATCAACAAAAAATAATACTATAAAAAATGGTCATCAGTTCTAGAAAAGTCCTTTTCCTCTTTATTATCACAGATTAGATGTATGACTTGCAATCAAATGCCATTATTACATGTAAATTCAGACAGATAAACCAAACAACAAAAGTACTGTAATGAATTAATAATGTTTATATCAGTTCCATATTTTGCTCTACATGTATCTCTAGACAATTTTCCTTCATTACCTTGTTTGAGGTGTCTGCAACTCCTGCAAACCTTCCAGCCACCAGAGGGCCGGAGTGCAGAGCCTGTTTTTAATATAACTGTGATCAACGTTTATGATCACAGACATTGGGGGTGTCGGGGGTTACATGCAGGGTCAAATGCAACCACACGAGTTAATAACAAAAAGACTGGAAAACCTGAAAAAAAACTGATTTCAAATGTAAACCCGCATGCAACGCGTAAATTATAATGATGTAATATATCCTAAAACGACCGCGCTATAAAAATGCAAGAGAACAAAACGTTTTATTGTGCTTCAAGGTGTCAGAAAATAAGCTGCTGAAGGGTGTTTTCATGGTTAGCAATTGTGTAAAGTAAATGGGAATGAAAGGCTCGGGAATATTCGTGGAAGGTGTCTGGAATAGATCTCTATAACCGTACGTATCTGCCGGTTTATAGGCATGATGTTAAATACATATAGGAAATATAGTAATACATATATATTCATTAATATACAGTTAATTGGGTGTTTAATATAATGACAAATTAGATTACTTATAATGTTCACGGTTAACATCTAGTTATGGTTGACATCAGTGATCAGTGAAACGGTTGCGACCCGACACACGGCAAAAAAACCCCCACGGCTGTCCACTGCGTAGTGCGTACTTTGCGTCACGTGACAACCACGTATTTCATGATACAATTACTCGAGTGTTGATCTCTGTGCACCTAATTAGTTCATTTGCATATTCATTCACTCCCTTTCGCTCATTTGCAGGACTTAGAGCAAGCAAACGCCAAGAGGGATAGGGAAATTTAGTTTAATCTTGAATCATCTAGAAAAAGGTTAAAACACACATGTAAACTCCCCCATCAACTGGCTGGATTTCTCACCAAACTACAGCGTCTGGTACCACCTTATTGCATTTTAAAGCCACTGGCTTTGATCTGTATTAAAATCGTCTACCAATGTAACCACAAGCTTTACTTGTTCTGACCAACTTCCTTAATGGGATACACATCTAATGATTATCAAGCACACATTTGACCTTCTGTTTATGTCTATTGTGTGACAGAAGGTACAAAGCGGAATGAAGTATATTTTTTAATAGAAAGTCTTTGCTTAATCCAAATGGAGGGAGGAAATCTTTTAGAGGGTGTTAATAGTATTTTTTATGATTCACGACTGACATATACAGAGGGGAGTTGCACTCTCAATTATCATGGATTGCAGCCATGGATACCATGTATGTATGGGCTGTTTTCTCCGGAAAGTATCCGCTAACATAGAGGCCCATGGAGACAACTCTTTCTTTCCAACTTTGAGCCGACAGAAGAACTATAAAGAAACACCTGGAGCTTAAATAGCAAACCGAGGGCCCACAGATTTACTGGTACATTGGTTATGGGATTCATCCTCCCCATGTATGTCACACTTCCTGTGGCCAGATTTTTTATTTCTTCCCCTCAATATTATGTAGCGTAAGGTGAGGGACAAAAACTGACAACTTAAAAACAGCCATTTTTTAAAATGTTGTGGTGATCAGCATGAAAACCTATTCTAGGACTTTTTCAATGAATTACCATTTTAGCCATTATCTCGGCGGCCAGTCTAGAATTACTTACAAAGAGCTTACACACAGCACATAAAATGTTCTGTAAAAAACCACCACTTTACTTCTTTGATAAGCTAATGAGCTCTACTTCAAAATATGTATAGTTTATTTTTGATTGCTCAGGTGGCTGTACTATAACTAAATTGAACTCGCTGTCATGTTCCTGGAACCATTGTGAGAAAATGTCACATGCTTTGTGACATTAGCTTGCTGAAAGGATCCATGTAACGAAGGATAAACTGTAGCCATGATGAGATGCACCTAGTCAACTGCAATGTTCAGATACAATGTGGCGTTCAAACGTTGCTCAATTGGTATCAAAGGCCCTAATGGGTGCCAGGAAAACATTCCCCACACTATCACACCACTGCCACCAACCAGGCAGGATGGATCCATGGAGTCGAGCTACTTACACCAAATCCTGACTGTCATCAGCATGACGCAACAGGAACCAGAATTTGTCAGACTCCTCGCTCCTTAGTTGAACAGTGTTGAGGATCACCTGCCCTCAAAGACTGATGAGTTTTGGTGCACCTAATAAATGAATGTATATTCATGCATAATAAAATAATGTGATCAATTTTCTTTTATGTAGACCTGTTGTGGTGCACATATTTGAAAATGTTTAAGTACCTGTAAGTGCATAAATTCTATCGAGACATTTCCTTTTCCTTAGGCGCACTCTGTTAATTGTTATACCTTGTTACGAATAATAATCCAGCTGTCGATTCCACCAGGAAGCCATCTGCTTGCCAGCAAAGTGGCAAGAGACTAGTACTAAATTAGCAAAACACAGAATTCAGTTATTTATTGCCCTCAAAGTAGTTTTTACAAAGAAAATAAACATGAGCAACACTCACCAAGTATTTTTAAAACACTGGACTTTTAAATGCAATGGAAAATAAACTCCGTCATACCGCTTCTGCAGGGAATTAAGTTGTCTACATTTCTGATACTGATTGCTCAAATACATATATTAAAAGTCCACAGACTACACATTCTCCTGTTTCTAAATGGGTTCTGATTTAATCAAGCCTAAGCTCATACAGATAAATTTAAGGAGGTGTCATTCTTTATGTACACCAGAGGTTAGCCCTTGAAACCCCTTTAACGTTTCCCCGCTCCGTGGAGTTCAGAAGAAAGCTCTCAGTCCAAGTATTTTATAATATAAAATATATAATGTCGAGACAGAAAATCACTCCGTTTTCCCTGACTTTCTCCAGTGCAGGAGTTCCATATTAATACTGGAGAGATATAGCACAAAGAAAACAAAATTCCAATTTCTCTGATACAGAACACAATTTCACTGGTAAAGAACACAGGGCAAGCAATGAGAGGCCAGCCGGTTACGTTAACAACCGATTGGATTCGCGGCTTTCACCATTAACCAAGGCATTGGGCAGTCTACTGATCTCATGGCTGTGTCTCTGAGGTCTTCATTCCATCTAAAAGGAGAGGAGACCACACATGTCCACGTCTGCTATCTCTTTTTAAACATCATCAGTTCACTCCCATCATTTGACTAATATTTTTAATTCGAGTGACAGCTGCACAAATAGTCTATTGCATTTGATTGATTGATTGATTGATTTTTTAAACATGTGGCTCATAAAGTTTTTTACATACATTGTTCCAACACAAAAGCCAATGACTGAGAGAATCTGTAACATTTTACAAACCAAGGGACTCAAAGGTCAGCGCTGGAAATGGTCGATGCATGGTGAATACCCTGCAGAGATTTTCCACTAGAATTCATAATTATTGAGCTCAAGAGAAATATATGTGGACAATGTAACATCGACAAATAATATCCTGTATGTACTTCATGGGCCGGATTTTAATTATCATTTGAACTAACCTCTTTCTAGTTAAATCCTAAAAGTAATCCTTCCAAAAATGTTGCTTTTACTGTTGCTCATAAAGGTTAAGTGAAATTTCCTTTTTTTTGTCCCCCGAATTAACGATAAGTGAACCTTTGGATTCTCCTGAAACAATGTCAGTCAGTACCCATGAAAACCGTTAGTCTCGGACCGGTCCAGGCTCTATGAACTTTGCCTTGTTCCATAAGCTGTCCCGTCCCGACAGCGTGCTGACCCACCTCAACACCATGTATATTTAAAATATAATTTCATCAGGGCGTGAGGCAGAGTGTGGAGTCCTGTGGCACATTTTACACTGATGCAAATATATTTAATCTACAACCGGTCCGAATGAAATCTGATGAAAAGATGTCCAGGCAGACAAAAATCGAAAAAGAAATGTTCCATTTGAACACAGATAGAGGTATTCATATTAAAATTCAAAACCAAACAGAAACATGCAGGCTTAAAGCTTTAGCAAACTTTGTTTCTTACCTTGTTTCCACCAGAGCGGCCTGTAGCTCCAGGTTTTGAGTCATCGGCAGATTTTCTGCTACCATTGCACTGAAGTAACTACACCAAATAAGGGACCCCAACACACATTGTCATGATCCCCCCTGACAGTGCACTTCCAAGACAGGATTCCATCGAACACTGGAAGAAACGTGCAAGTGGCCTCCTTTAGACTAGGAAGACTACATTGGAGAAAGCAGCAACAGGTGGCTCAGTCAAGCAAGCGGTCCACATGGCTGCTATCATCAGTTAATCAATTAAGCATTCAACCATTAATGCCTGAACCGAGACACCGGTCAAGCTGCCTTTGGGCCTTTCATTTGTGGGAGGGTATGACAGAATCTGTGCTGCGAAGTGTGACAAAGCAGTCAGCAACAGAAGTGAGCTGCCAAGAACCACCACTTTTTACCCAATGTCAGCTTACCATAACAGCTTTTTATGATGAGGGAGATATATAGTTCTCCTAAACTGGGAGAATGACAAAGGTAAATAAAGTCTTATTGAAAAAATGTATATAAATATGTATATACATTTTTACATTGAGGATATTTTCATTAAATGCCCTTTCTATACAAAATGCCGTATTAAAATTAAACTGTACCTTTAGTACAAAGAATTGTGTACAAATAAATAAGGGGTTTTAAAAACAAAAACAACAATAATTTTGGGTGTTCCTGAGAAGCATTTTATCGTTGGCAAGGCGGTTCTGTAGCCCAACCGCATAATGACGTAGGACTGTGGAAGACAGCTGGTGTGTGTGGTAATACTAAAATGGTCATTACAGGTAGAGAAAGAGGGGCCCTTAAACTGAGCTTTGATTGGGACCACAAAATTGAAAAAAACCACCTCTGGGCTAGACAATTTCAACAAGTCATCATGTTTTCTTAGTCTAGAAGGCCATGATCCATTTTAGTAAGAGGTAATTTGCAGGTGTTTATTTATATATAAATGTTGATATGCATACGCTTACGGACACTATTGTTGAGAAAATCAATTAACAATATAAATAAATAAATTCCTCCAGAGAGAGAAGGGTTTTGAATGATTTAAGTGTAAAGAATAGTTTCCGGGAACATAATTTCAACAGCGCCATCTGCTGGTTGTTTCACGAGAGAACGAAACCAAAGACGAAATACAGCTCAATCCATATTTATCACCACATTATTGATTAACACACTGCTTTTTGAAAGGCAATGCGTTTATCTAATGATAATGAAATACTGTGAATTTCGTACCGTTTGCTTTAGGGAGATACTCGTGTTTATGTGTTCAGTTATATGGAAAGACGACCGCCCTTTTTGGTTAGTTTTGAATTAATCTACTAATTCACCTGGGAAAATACTATCAAACAATTATCAGTAACTGACATTTGAACCGATATATGTAACTTCATGCAGCCCTCTGTGAAACGCTTCAACATTCAAAAATGTTAGTTTCCCCGTGTGGTTATATTTTGAATTGCACGAGAATTTACAATGCCCGTAACATGTAGACAATTCAGTCTTTTTTCCTTTTTAAAATCAACGTGTTTTTTTTTAATTCATATTGACTGTGGGCTTTGTGCTTGAGTGAAAATGCTTATAGAATCCTAAGAACCTATTGTTTTAACACGACAAATTTTAAACTGATTGTCATCTATTTTAAAGCAAGAGAAAATCACTGTTGGAAGTATTCGTTTTAAAGTGCTCTGCACCATCAATTAATCAGAAAATTTGCATCAAGATGATGAGGGAAAAAAATTGAAAACCTATAATAGAATCAACCACAAAATAAATGCACTGCAATGGTTACGTTTCTTTCAACACATCGATGATGTGACATTCTACTACTAACTGTATATCTGGGACACTTTAAAATCGGCTAAGGTGGTGTGTGGGGATTCCAAGTGTGACCCGTGGTGACAGAGTGCGACTCCGATATGCTAGTGCTCTGCACCGAGATGGGACGTGTGCCCTCTTCCCGACTGTCATTTTCAGCCTCTCTATGTCAAGCAGGTCTCTCCTGGGGCCTGTGAAGCATGCCCAAACTAGCTTCTGTAGTAGTCCTGTAGTGCCTTCTTCTCCATTCTCACCCTGCTGCCAGCACTGTGCTTACAGCATTAACCTTGAGTGGAAATCAGCCTTGACTTTTCTTTTAATCGGACGCTGGGATGCATAGGGATAATTGACATTTTCATCTCTCTAGGAGATCAGACCGAGTATGAAGTCAAACAGTTGCTTAATAATACAGGAAGGAGCCACCCTTTTAAAAGACTGTGTTCCTCTTCAATCTTAACTGCAAATCCTACATACTTTCTGCCTAGCATTACATCCAGCAGTCTTGATAGTAGAGATTTGGGAGATAGTGGCGCTGGTCAGCAGAAGTAAATTTTGCTCGGAGTCTGGAGGGTGTAATAACTATGTGAAAGATTTGATGAATCTTGCGATATATTAGTCTGCAACAGAAACTGTTCCAAAATGCCTCCAGTGACCCTGTCGCTTTCTTAATAACACAGAGAAGAAGCTCTATTTGCTCTTTCCTGCATCCTTATTAGAGACAGTCTGACAAACGCACTGAATACAGTGGTCTGCATTCCTGCAGCTCCTTTCGCTCTCCCTGCAGCTCCAGGGACTTGCGCTGCACATCGACCTGCTTGCACAACAGCGCCTCCTGCTGGTCCAGCTCCCGCTGGCATGGGCCGCCTGCTGCTGCTGAAGGATGGCCATCTCCTGCTGCTGCTTCTCCAGTATGCTCCACTTCTCCTGCTCTGGGAGGCAGTACTCTCGCTCAGCTCATCAATGAAGGTGTCCCACTGCACCACCTCTGCCTGCCAACACACCGTCCACAGTCTCATTCTCTGTCCCCACTTCACTCCAGCCCTATACTCAATGGAAGAGGTCTGGCAGTGTCTGACAGTGCCAATATTATTTATATATCTATATTAGAACCAGAATCCAAAATAGCCTTCTGGGTCCAGATTAATTTGCAATTCTGCATCAGTCTCTCAAAGGATTTGTGTTGCGATAATGTAAAAGTGAAACAGTCACTTTTAAATATCTGTTCCTACCTTTCGGGAAATAAATTCACACACATTAATACATTTTTAAATTGTGTCTTCAGACTTACCAGCAAAGCAAATAGATATTTCTGATCTTTTTCTTGAAGGAACAGAAAGACATCAGCGAGAAGCAGGGCATGGACCTCAGAGGGAGAAAAAGAAACAGGGGTTGGACTTCCTGGCTATAATACAAGCTAGCAAGGCAGGCTCCGCCCTCACCTGTCAGTCTGCCTGCCGTCGTGGAGGAGCCACTGGTCGCACACCTCTGCCTGCTCTTCATGTGCACGACGGATCGGTCATCATTTCAGCTGCGTCTTTTCCCCGTGCTGTTAGACCTTTGCTTTCAGCTGCTGCGATCACCTCCTTCTCCAGTCACATCCCCATGGTTCTCCTCACTCTCTGTGGACCCAGAAGCAAAACTGGCCTTTCGCTCTTTATTATTACTCAAACGCTTCAATGTGACATGGGAGACTCCATGCACCATACACACATTTATACAGACAAAGAAAGAAATCGAGGGAACAGACCAGTGGCCCTCCATCCTGGTCCAGCACACTGTGTATACTATGTTTTCCAGCCGACCAAAAAGACAAAAGGCAATGTTTGGGGGCCTGCTAATACATCGGTACACAATGAGCTGTGCACATTGACAGCAGAGATCCACACACGGGACAAACCTGTGTGCTGAGAAATAATCAAAGACGGATTCAGCCTCAAAGGCTAGAGGTTGGTATCCATAGAACACATAGGGGCCTACCATAGACGACCCCCTGCCTCGTGATGACCTCACCTTGAGCCGTTTCAGGTACTTCTTATGTGCAGTGAACCTCCAGCAATCCGCCTACAGCTCCTTGGCGTCCAACTGGAACTCGCCCATCAGCTGACTTTCCATCATCTCTGTCCCTGAAAAAAATTACTGTCTTATTTTTTCCTGAGAAACCTACGTCAAGGAACCACAGCAAAGGAAGAGAAGTAGTTACCAGTTGACCAGGTAGTATGCAGCAGTTATCAGAGATAATTAATACATTTTAAAACGGCCATGTTGCCTGTATATTGCCTGACTTAGAACGAATCCCTATTCTATTAACTTCCTGGGAAAATAATATTAATAGTTTTTTTTACAAGTCACCCAAGGCAGTAGAGCTGAAACAACACAAAGAGTTTAAATTAAATTCAACACTGTGTAGGGAGAGACTGAAGTGTACTAGAGAAGAGAGCCGTCCCGTGATTTTTAAAGACCCACCTCTCAATACAAAATACATATTTTACTCTAAACTACACCACATATCTGATTTGATGGACCCTCTGATGACTGGAAACCCACACCAGTGCCTGTTTGTCTCTTCATTCCTATCTATAGGGTGCTGCTCAAGCAAACCATGAATTAATCTCAGCATGCAGTACAACCAGGGTTTTTCACCCCTAAAAAAGTAATTGTTCCTCACATATTTTATCACAATACTCATTTAATATTGTCTGAATTAACCCTTTGATGAGCACAACCATGCCGGTATGATCATTCCTGAGTGGTCCGTGAAGCGTACGGTCGTACCAGTGTGATTAGAATGTATCATTAGAGAGAATTTCTTCAAGTCTAAACATTTTTATCATCATTTTATCATTTTTTAGAAGAAGAAGTTTATTACTTGTATGCGAATGTTCAGTCAGGCAATTTATAAAAGGTTAAAGGAGAAATGCATCCTAAAATCTAGCATTACTTTTGGTTAGTCGGTAGATTCAGTAGACAATTAATCATGTTCAGTGAAATCTATCATGTGGGAAATAATACATACATGATAGATAAGACCCTCTTTTAACATTAAACATTGGTCAAAGAATAAGAAGTAAAAATACAGAAGATTAACCATTTCATTGATTCATTCATTAAAGTAACATACAGAATTTTGTTCCTCTAAATTCCAATAACAAAATGTAAGGAAAAATAATGAAGAGTAATTGCATGTTGTTGGTTTGTAATGCTACGTACACATTTGTAATGTACATTTGAACCATGAACTTATAAATGATCGCAAAATAATATTTACATTAAACTAAGATTATATCAATGCTGCTCTGCAGAAGATTTGGATCATTCAAAATTGCAAAAGCATTCAAGTTTGTAATGATTATGCAAAAAAAATGTCCTTTGTGAGTGTAGGCGTGGATGTGTGAACAACGTCTATGCATTATTTAGTTACTGGGATGTTGGTTAAACTGATGTAGTAAAGTGATTTGTGCGCACAATTCTTCCTGAAATAGTGATAGACTATTGCCCTCTTGTGGTATATATTGATTTTACCTAGTTCATTTTTTTTTTTTTACATATATATGAAACTAAATAATCAATCTGTATCCATTTTGGTGTAGCCTCCAGATATAAGGCATTAACGTTTGCATTAGGGTCCCTTTAAATTAGTTTTTATCATGAAATAAGCACAATACCACCACCCTGATATTAAAGTAATGGATCTTATTAACATAACACATAACTGTGTTTTATTAAATTCAGTTGAGGACACCGTAACTGCTAAGTCTGACCAGTTCCCTAAGTGGAAGACACACCCTTGATTTCGGTTTACTTTACTGTTAGCTTCATTTGATCCATTTACTTAAGGGTTAGAGTTGCAATACAATGTAGATTTACATTGAGCTTATTCCGTATTGTACATTCCATATTCCAGCAGGCAGCTCATCTGGTCTGAGCCATCTGTAAAAAGCCCCATTGACTAAAAAGGATATATATATATAGAAGGCTGCTTTATTGCTGTTATAAGGGTTTTTAAATATGACTTAGATTTACGTGCTTTACCTGAATTTTTTATAATTGGCTCTTGAATTTATATGGATGTAATTCTAAAGCAAACTTGTGAGACACTGTGTTATGGTTTGTGTAATAAATCACAGCACAGACACTTAAAGGCCAGACGTAAGGAGTTTCCAAGAATAATATTGGACTTGGCTCACCTTTCGATTCTGTTGCAAAGTGCATCAAATAAACCTCTGATGAATAAGTGTACAATTCAATCTCGAATCCACGTGATCTTTCCCTCACACGTCTTACAGACTCCTCTTTTGAAGCCTGATTGCGCGATAGAGTCATTTGTTATAAAAGATAATAAAGTTACTTCCTGTGACCATGAAATAACAACAATGCACCAAACAGTGTACATTTATTGACATCAGCTGATACAAAAAAGAGGTTTTTTTTTTGTTTTGTTTTTTTTACTTACCAGGGTTTACAAGTTGCACAAGTCTAAAACTTCACAAAAAAGTACCTTCAAAAGCTGTTGTACAATCAGTTTGGACAGGTAATAGGCATCTTTTTTCAAAATATTACGTTTGATCACACACGCATAAGTTTTCTAGAGGCTGGTTTAAACTACATGGATGTATCCTCACAAACACCAAACACAGACAGCTGCAGAGTAACTTGTGAGCCTCTTTCACTCTTAGTATCTGCCTTCTAGAGGTGAAGTCGATGTGCAAAATATCTCTAACCCATGCTCCTGCATCCGTTTGTGGAAGGTGTCAGATGTTTCTGGTGTTTCGGCAGTTCCTTGTGTTACAGTAGCAGTGCAGAAAGAATATTGTTAGTCATGGAGTTCTTGTTCTCCAGACACAACCAACGTTATACAAATATGTGATGTGGCCATTGGTCGGTCAGTAATGAAAACAAAAAGATGCATTTACAAACCATGTTCTTATTAGCAGAACTTCACTCAATCAACCTCACTCAATTTTTTAAAAGATCCAGAGGGAACAAGAGCCAATTGGAGTTTTATAGGAGAATTTCTTCATAAACATTTTAATATAAAATGTAATCACACTGAAATGTATGTAATTAAGTATATATGACATAATCATATTTAACAATCATTTAGCTTGCTTAAACTAGGACAATACGGCAAGAATATAGAATCCATAAAAGCAGCAAGGAAACATTTTTAAATCAAATCTTCTCTTCTCTTCTACATCCATCCACCTGAAAAAATATTTCACTCCCACGAATGTTAGGCTCTAAGAAAACATACATGGGGGTTTTTCCAAGTTGGGTTATTCTGGCTAAACAATTTGATAAATAACCTTGAAGATGGGTATCTGAAATTAAGTTAATGATTTAAAAACAAATGATATGCATTAACTTTGTCAAAAGGCTGACTAACAGTCCAACGGCTGTGCAAAAAGGAAATTCCATGTACAAAACACCACAAAGATACAAAGGTGCGTGTGCGCGTGCGTGTGCGCGTGCGTGAGTGTGTGGGGCAATCCTAAAACGTGGTAGCAAACCAATGCCATACTGTTCCCCCTTTTGACTGATAGATCTTTCCCCTGGCTCCTCCTGATCTGCAAGATGACATCAGACCTTTGACAGCAATCCTGATTCTGGAGCGCTGGCTTTAATGATGTTCTGGATCTCCTTGAACTTGGGGTGGTCCTTATCTGAAACCAGCTGGAGAAGGATGGATTCGCTGGTGGTGATGATGATCCCGGTGCGAGCCAGACGCTGAAACAAAGCAGAGCAGAGCTTAGCCACGCATTTTACAGCAGATCTTAGGCTCTTCAAGTGCAAAATAACCTCACAAAAAGAGGATCTATAGAAGTAGTGGGAAACCTGTGTTAAACAGGAATGCACCTGTGGCCTGCATTCAACTCAACAGCCTGCACACAGTGTTGTAGCGAAATCTGTAACTTATGTTTTTCTATATGGTGTTGAGAAAAAAGCCAGTACTTTAAAGAGTTTTAATGACTCTTTAAAGAGTCTTAGTATTATTTTAATGACTATGTTTTACTCATTTCATTTTCCTGTTTTAATGACTGTTTTACCTAACTGATAAAATATGGACCATAACTTCAATATAGCTAATGTTAGCTAGCTTGCTTGCTTCATTTATTCAACTTGATTGTCTTTTTCTTGTAAATTAAAACCCCACAGGCCGTAGGTTGCCCACCATTGCAAATTTTCAGAAAGTAAAGTCTGTTGTTATCTGCACGAGTGACCCGTTTTTAAATTTTAAATACAAATCTCTTCCCAATCCTTTCCGATATCCTAAGGATAGGCTATTCCATTTTAACCTGAAAATGGAAAATAAAGGAGCCCGTAATGCTGTATGAGCACAAGTATTGTTGGCTTATATCCCTCGCATCCTTTAAAAGCTGCCATAATCTGGAAAAAAGATATTTCATCCAATACAATAATGACAAATGAGTCCCTTTGGGGTTACCTCCAATGCAAACATTCTGTCCATCATACTTCTAGAAGATGTAGAGTCAGCAACAATATGGACCTCCAAGCCCCTACCCATCAAATCCAGGGCCGTCTGCTGAATGCACACATGGGTCTGTGTCAAGGAAAGAAGTTTAATACATGTTTAAAAGCGCCAGAATCCTTCTTTGTGCCAATGCTGATTAATAAAAATGTACTACTAGACGTCTGTGATAGTCCCGTTTCCAAAACTGCATATATAATTCCCAACTTTGGCCACAAAAAAAAATCCAGCAATTACTGCAAGTCTGGGAATAACTGCATTAGATACAGACGTCGAAAACTATTGTTTGTCTTTTTTTCCCCAAACTAAAAAAAGTGCTAGTTTTGAAAAAGTTTGACAAGGAACACACAATGTAGAAGCTCTTGGTACCTCAACTCCAAACAGAACCACACTGCGCAGTCCAGGAATCTCAGCGAGGGTCACCTCCACCTCTGGGAGAACCATGGAGAACTTGGTTTTGGGAAACACCAACTTTGCCCCACTGAGGTCCATCTCTGGCACCGTGTTTCCCAGGCCCTTAGGGTACTGCTCTGACACGATCACTGGGATGCCCAAAATTCTAGCTCCTTGAAGCTGTTCACAGACATTTTTGG
This sequence comes from Hiodon tergisus, assembly GCA_025775045.1. NCBI lineage: Eukaryota > Metazoa > Chordata > Actinopteri > Hiodontiformes > Hiodontidae > Hiodon > Hiodon tergisus. Next base: position 14,934 of record JAOVYW010073304.1, read on the forward strand.
GCAGCCAAAAAGACATCCAATCAATTTCTAAGAACTTGTTCCTATAAAAGCCTTAAAGCTTCAAATTATAGTAAATGTTAAAATGTTTGAAAACCCCTGAGCCCAATAATTTAGCAATTTAAGAGTTATACGGATGTGAAAAAAGTTGAGAAGATAAATGATAAGCTTGTCTAGACACAAGTACTTCTTAAGTCACATGATCTAACTTAAGAACAGCACCCCTATTGCGTGTGTCACAGCCCTTTACCGATCCGATCACACAGCAATATGCTTTAACTCTTAACTTTTAAATTCCCACTGTACCGTGGAATGCTCCCTTAAAGGGAGGTTATAATGTAAACGTTCAGGCCTGGCCAGTGTTACTCTGGTCATCTGAGAATCCTGGAAATAAGAAAGTCTGTCTGATTTAAAACAGGAGGATTCACAGTCAAAAAAAATAACTGCGTTTCTTTTCAAAACACCTTCCTTACTGCGATTGCAGCGATTGAAAGGGGATTTCCCAAAGAGACAACTACATTGAAGCTATAGGCCTGACAATACTGAAGGGGATTCCTCTCCAACATCTAATAAACAACTGAGTGGGCCTTTACCAACGTTTATTCTGCTGCTAAACCGAGGGTGAATGAAGTAAAGAAATGCTTACCAATCGCTGTCCTACACTGATGATGTCTCCAAAATACTTGATTGCAGGGCGGAACCGTTCCTGCATGTCGCAGCAGAAGAAGACGGTGGTGGCAGGGGACAGGTTTCCCAATGTTGTGATCTTCAGACATGAAAGACAATTGTGTCTATTAAAAAAGTAAATGCACCATAGTCCCAATCACTGTTACTGAACATCAGCTCAGTGCCAAGACTACTGCTTAATAACCATTGCATGATGCCCTTAAACCCAGGCGAATCCAAGTGGATTTTCAGAACCTCCCATCTTTATGCTTAGCGGCTTCATCACATTTAGTGTACATATATAATTCACAGTAGTCACAAATTTGCAAGATGCGTGGTTTAGGTTCCCAGCTTCAAAATGTGTTTCCGTTACGTACAAAGAATAAATCATCTATACAGACCATATCGTTAAAAAATTTTTTAACGCACTGCTTGTAATATTATTTTTGTTTATTGGCGCCTTTCATTCATAAACAGAAAGAAAAAAAGAAAAATGAAAGAAAAATCTTCATAGTGATTTTGAATGTCATTATAGCAGGAGTAATTATACTCCAATTATACTAATTACCAGCTTTATCGCCTTTAACGCTGGGCAGCTAATGCATCAATAGGGCTAATATATGTAGATTCTACTTTGTTCTGGATTTCCCCCTTGAGAGGCAGATGTCCTTAACAAATTATTTAAACTGCAGAGAATATAAATGTCCCATTTTTTGCGATTACCAATACTGCAATTACTTTCCTATACCACAGCCAAATAAATAAAAAAAATACAATTCACTAGATAAATTAAATAAATAAATTATACACATATATGTATGTATATATATATATATATATATACAAAACTCCAGAAAATAATATTTACATATCTGTGGCCATTTGCAATATTGATGCCCTGTTCTTTAGTTCATTCAATAACATAAATATATACGGTCTTACATCCACTTGTAGAGGCACCAGTCGTAGTTTGCATTTCTCGGATATTACAAATCCTTTGGGCAAATCAATGTATTGACCCCAATTGTCCGAAAAGAGCTGGATCACGAATTTACGATGAATGTCGATTTGATATCCGTAAATTGACAAAAACTTTTGGATTAAAACGTCATAACCCGAGCCGATCGGGACAGATGAAGGTCGAGAGAACACAGAAAATGAGAACAGTACAGGGACATTATTATTGTTGCTATGATCCGCCATGATGGTGTGACAGACTGTAGAAGAGGTGACGACGAGGGGGCGGTTCTGCCCTTTCAACCTTGAACTACAGCTGAACTGATACATTTGTATTCTTCTCATTTTTTTCTTTTTCTTTTTCTGCGATTTAAATACAGCTTACTTGTGCAGTACCGCCACCTTCTGCTCCGGAGTGTGGATCAGACAAACTCACATTCTAAACCCCTCCTAAATAAAATAAAATGAGAAAATAACCATCAAATTCTATTAAAACCCCCCGTGTTCCTTAGAAAAGCTAACAGTACCCTAACCTGTGCTCTCTCATCCATGCTCAGTATTCCTTTTAGTAACCTTAATCTTGTCAACACTGTATACTCTCTCCTGTGTCCACTACCTACCCTAGTAACTTTGACACTTTAAATTTTATACAGATGCCTGCCTTTCCCCTCTCTGTCCCACCTGTCTTGCCATAATGTATTTGTTTTTTCCCAAATTACACATTTAACTTCTGCATTACTGATACTAATTTGCATTTCTATATTTCCTTTCTTTAAAGCCCTCTTTGCCAACTCATCCACCCTCTCATTTCCCCTCACCCCTACATGCGCTGGAACCCACAGAAATTGTACCTGTCCTCCCTGATGTGCTATTCTTGTGACTGACTGTAGGACTTCACATAGTATATCTTGGCTGCTGTTTGAATGGAAAGACCGTAAACTTGCTAGGGCTGAGGATGAATCTGAGCATACCAACACCTTATCTTGTCTAGTGTTTTCCACCCACTGCAGTGCAACCAACATTGCCAACATCTCCACTGTATAAATCCCTAACATATCAGATGTTCTCTGTTGAGTCCAAATCCTTTTGCTGGTATTGCCACTCCAAATCCTGTCACTCCTGTCTCAGGTTTCGTAGCACCATCTGTATAAATCTGTACAAAATCCCTATACTCTTTCATTAAATGGCATTAGAAAGCAATTTTCCAAATCCATTGTATCTTTTCCTGTCCTTTTAACCTCTAACAAATGCCAGCATACATCAGGCCAAACAGTCATCCCCGGAGCCACCTCTCCTCAGATCAAACACTCCAATCGCACCATGCACTTTCCTGATTGCATTCTCCATGTTCCGTCCTCTCTTCCACAAGGCCCCATCATTCGCAAACAGCGACCTACCTATATCTACCTTTGAAAAGACGTCATTAATCATAATGATGAAAAGTAGCAGGCTTATCACACTGCCTTGAGGTGTGCTATTTCCAACTGTGTACTGACTAGACAAGTCTGACCCAATCCATACTCTGATTTTTCTTCCAAACAGAAAATCCTTTACCCAGTTAAAAACTCTCCCACCAACACCCATCCTTTCTTCCACATCATTTCATAGACTTTTTCTACTTCAAAAGACACCTCAATCACTGACACTTTATTTGCCTGGGCTTTTCTTATTTCAGTCTCTAACCTCTAACCTATTTAACCTATCACTGAGTCTATAGTATTCCTTCCTCTCCTAAAACCACTCTGATAACTTGCCAGCATTCCTCTCTTTTAAAACTCACACGATAACCTTTCTGTTATCATCCTTTCCATTTCCAACATGTGCAAATACCCGGATTCATACTACGATGTCCCTGGTTCAGAATCGTTAAATTGCATGGTTTGCTGAAAGGTTTATTGTTAAATAAACGTGGTGGAGTTGGTTAGCTCATAATTTTATTTTACTGGTAAATTACAAATGCAACAAATTTTTTGGGACTGGACTGCCATGCCTCCTCCTTCTGGAAGGATTCGCCCTAAACAAAAGTTTAGTCACAATGCAGGAATGGGAATTGTGGGATCAGTTAAGTCAGTGGTTCTCAATACTGTCTAGCCACTGTGTGCAGGTTAAATCCAGCCAAGTCGAGATCCTAAATCAAATGGTTATAGGCCTAATTGACCTTTAATTGGCCCTCTGTGACAAATATGTAACGCCTAAAATGCATGCTAGTTTTTACACAAATTTAAATACAACTTCAGTCAGACCATTTTAAACTAGGCCAGCAAGTCCCCCCAGTTGTAATAATGCACATACTTTGCGAGAATCTGTAGAGGCAAACACCATCCCACGTGGATTGAATGGTGTGGTGCCATGGGCACGGAACACGATTTCTTCCAGCCAGGAAGGAACTTCTTGCTGGGCCTTAGGGGGGAGGGGATTCAATCAAATGCAAAGTTTTCAGTCCATCTAAAAAACTGTAGGATCTCTGAACCCTCTAATTGTACTTGTGTTGCCTTCATAACCGTTTCCCCAAAAGTGATTAACTGTAAAAAATAATACAGTAATTGAGCCTACCCCAGAAAGGACCTTGACCAAAGAGGGTGCCAGTGGCACATCGGTGTCTGGGTCAAAGAATGACACTGCTCTCCCAATGTTTCCACACCGGCCCGTTCTCCCGATGCGATGCACATAGTCATCAATGCTGGACGGGAGGTCAAAGTTCACCACGTGCTGAACTTGCTCAAATATCCAGCCCTCTGGCAGCTACAGAGGTGGCCACCAGGACAGGAAACATTCCTGAGTGGAAGTCTCCCAGGGCCTGTTCCCGCTCCCGCTGTTCACGGTCACTAATGAATCAAAAGAAAAAAAAGTGATTACACTGCAATAAGAGAGTTGAGCAGAAAGGGAGGGACAATTAAATTCTTCCTGATTTTAGCACCCAACATAAATGACCACAAAACAAAAGTGACCATTACAGCCAGTCTTACTGGCTATACTGAACAGGGAAGCAAAGGATTTTAATGATACAAGGAAAAACATGCCTGTGTAGCAGTCTCTGGATTCGGGAGGCTTTTTGCCAACTAAGGGGTTAATGAACCCATTAAAAAGGGTTGTAAAACTGAGGTTTAATTTTAACGGACAACAAGTTCCATCCAAAAATAAGTTATTTTATGCGTTCACTTGTCCATACCTAAAATTGACTGCCAAATCTGTCCTGATTTTTCACTGGAGTTGCTTACTTAGATTTGTGAACTTGTCACTGGCATCAGGATCTGGACTAATAATTACCTTTCCTCTCCCAATAATGTCCAACAATCTTCCAGGAGTCCCACTCAACACGGTGCAGCCTTTCAACACCTCACATATAATGTAGCCTGTACTAATCCCTCCGTACACAACAACTGGACGTACACATGTGCGGAAAATACAAAAAGAATAAAATCAGGCGTTATCGGAAAACAAAATCAACCTTTTCCATGCTAAAAAATATCCCTATGAAAAGCTTTAGTCTACAGGATCAAATATACAGTACTAAGTATAGTTCAATATATCAACAGCTTCACATATTTTGCTTGTGAAAAGCACTAAAACAATGACAGATGACAATAAGAATAGTGACCAGCAGGTTTCCTCAGTTTTTTAAGTTAAGTTTTCTAAGGCAAACTTCCTGGCCTCCAGGAAGATCTGGTTGATAATCTCCCTGGTTGGGGCCACAATGATGGCCTCGGGCTCTTGGACCTCGCTGACATGGAT